>JACXGM010000117.1:0-74278 GCA_016801145.1 Umbra pygmaea
CAAACAGCATCCTCACGTATGTGTTCCCTTTTTCCAAATGTGAGAGGGCGGTGTGTGCCGTCAGTGCGATTGCATCATCTGTAGATCTGTTGGGGCGGTATGCAAATTGTAGGGGGTCCAAGGTGTCCGGAAGGGCGGCGCAGATATGAGTTTTGACCAGCCGCTCGAAGCACTTCATGATGATTGAGGTTAGTGCTACCGGGCGGTAGTCATTTAGGCAGGTGATGTAAGGTTTTTTTGGAACCGGGATAATGGTGGCCTGCTTGAAGCAGGAGGGGACTGCAGACTGTGTTAGGGAGAGGTTGAATATGGAGGTGAATACCCCCGCAATTCCAGTTCTAGTGTTAAATATTCTTTAGAAATAAAAAAGTTTATTGATCTTTGAAAAGGTGTACCTGCAATATTATGAATTGAATTATTTTCATTATATTAGATGAAAATCATCGTAATTTCTGGGACAATTTATCGTCCAGCAAAACTTTTTAATCGTGACAGGCCTAAAAATGCCTAATCATTCAAGAGCAAGGATGGGTCGAGGCTCACCAATCTGCCAACAGATGCGTAAGGGAATAATCAAACACTTTGAGAACATTTTTGCCCAAAGACAAAATCGGTAGGATTTTGGGCATTTTCCCTTCTACAGTGCACAAAATAATTATAAGTGTCAAGGAATAATCCGATCAAATCTCGGTGCATAAATGGCAAGGACAAAACCCACTTCTGAATTCGCGTGATCTTCGATCCTTCAGAAGTCACTGTCTGAAAAACTGTCATGAGTCTGTAATGGATATCCTGACATAGGCTCAGGAGTACTCTGGTAAACCCTTATCAGGAAACACCTTTCACCGCTACATCCACAGATGCAAGTTGAGGATTTACTATGCAAAGCAGAAGCCAGACATCAACACTGTCTAGAAGTGCCATCAACTTCACTGGGCTCGGTCTCATCTGAGATGGACAGTAGCTTAGTGGAATTTTGATTTTTGGTCTGACGAGTCAACATTTCAAATAGGTTTTGGAACAACAGCCGTTGTGTTCTCTGGGCCAAATAAAAGGACCGTCCAAGCTGTTATCAGCATCAGTTCATAAAGCCAGTGTCTGTCATGGTATGGGGTCCCTGCATTTTCCAGCAGGACAATGCCAAACCATATTCTGCCCAGATTACAAGTGCATGGCTGCATAAGCAAAGAGTGTGGGTGCTAGCATGGCCTGCCTGCAAAACTGACCTGTCTCTGACAATATGCAGTGCAATATGAAGCGCAAAATAAGGAAACAAAGGCCCTATACAGTTGTGCAGCTGAAGATATGCATATTGGATGAATGGAGAAAAAGTCAAGCTTGTTAAACTTAACCAACTGGTGTATTCAGTGTCCAAATGCTTAATAAGTGTTATTAAAAGAAAAGATGGTCTGACAAAGTGGTAAAGAGTCAACTGTCCCAAATTTTGATTTGAAATGACTGTATATTTTTTTAAATAAATTACATTCAAAGTAAAATACAAAACAATGTGTTAATAATGTGTTTTCAATATAGTACAGGGTGAATTGAATTTTCAAATGACTGTTTAGGTGTGCGAGTCAAGAGTGCCATCCCATTCCCTATTTCACCACTTGCCCTCACAGCTCTTTTTTCCAGGGCTACTCCCTCAGCAAGGGTGACTCAAAAAGGAGGGTGAGAAATGGGATAGGGCCTCAGAGTTGACTGAATTAATTGTTACCACCTGTTCTGAAACCGTCAACTCATGAGTTTGACAGAGCTGTGGTTTCAAATCAGAGTGTGTTAACCCTGCTTTCTGAAATACCCACAACAACATACAGAAGCAGACCAAATGGGATAACATAAATACAGAACCAGTGAAGACAGTCACACTTACCAGTAGGATCTCCCCAAAGCCAAAAGCAGATTCTGAAGAGGTGGCTGTCCTGTTGGGTTTGTAGAGGAACAGGGCCACCCCACTGACGATCAACAGCACACAGAGGTACTTAACCAGTGGGTATTTCTTCCTCAGCACAAACACACCGAGGATCATCACTGTGAAGCAAATGGCAAAGCAATGTGAAGCGTGGTTATCTGCAGCCTGCACCAAAGCTCCACTTGGTCAATGTGCCCAGAAAACAGATCAGTGGAAAGGTAATATCCATTGTTATGTATGGTGCCTTGAAGTCTTGATTTTCTGCATATTTTTTACATTGAACTTGGTCAGAATTTCTTTGTATATTGTAGAAATGTGTCAGAAAACTTATTACACCACAGCTAGATGCTCACCTTGTGTTTGATGGGCGACGTATTCAAACTTAATCATATTAGGTGTGAAACAGAGCCTAAACATAGCTATCCAAATTAAGAACCTCATCTTAATGTACAAACATGCTTTGGGTATGCTTTTCTGCAACAGGACAACATTGAAGGAACCATGAATTCTGCTTTATTAACTAGTACAGAAAGTGTTTTGGTTGAGGTTACTGATGCCAAAGCTGGTCGAATCAGTTATTGAGTTAAAGGTGGCAGTTACTAAGGTGCATTCAGTGTTGTGTACCTTTTTTAAAGGAACACTCCAGAATCCTAAACAGCTCAACAAAATGTGTCTGTCATAGTTGTGGCTGCAGAGAAGCCAGGGTAAGTTTGTAGCTACCATGAAGCTGGTCTTTCAGCGGACAAATTCAATTAAGCTCCACATGGTTGATATTAGGCTAGAAGAGGGTAGAGGTTCACAGCTTGTTTTGAGAGAACTGTTCCCATATTTTTTTATCAACCTAAACTATTATCTATTCTGCTCTCCTTTTGATAGGGAGGCAATCCCATTTTAAATTTAAACTGCTACATGAGTTTTAACTAGTTTATAACTACAGTATATTGCATACATATAATAAAAAAGGGGGATTTAGAATCTATCATCAAATCAGGCTACAGTTCTTTAAAATTGGTTACTGGCACCAAACGAGTGTTGTTTTAATTAATATATCCATTTGCCAACCCACAATAGTTGCGCACATAAAACTTGTCAAACCGTAGGATGCTTATTCAAAACTATACACAGAAGACATGTTTTTAACTTCTATTTTTAATTAAAATGTATTCATGTTAGCAGGTGTTCTCAAACATGGTTTTAAAAGTATTTGTGACATTGAGTTTATCAGCTTAAAAAAAATAATGATTTATTTCACTCAACCGCAAGATGTTGCCGAAAAGAGAAGAACGTTACATTCTGACACATTGTAAAAGAAAATATTTCTGTAGTTAAGAGAGATGAAATCCTATGTTTCTCAGTTACTGACTTTGTTATATTTATATTAATTATCCATCCATCCATCCATCTTCATCCGCTTATCCGAGATCGGGTCGCGGGGGCAGCAGCTTCAGCAGGGGACCCCAAACTTCCTTTTCCCGAGCAACATTAACCAGCTCCGACTGGGCGATCCCGAGGCGTTCCCAGGCCAGGTTGGAGATATAATCTCGCCACCTAGTCCTGGGTCTTCCCCGAGGCCTCCTCCCAGCTGGACGTGCCTGAAACACCTCCCTAGGGAGGCGCCCAGGGGGCATCCTTACTAGATGCCTAAACCACCTCAACTGGCTCCTTTCGACGCAAAGGAGCAGCGGCTCTACTTTGAGATCCTCACGGATGACTGAGCTTCTCACGCAATCTCTAAGGGAGATGCCCGCCACCCTCCTATCGTATTTGTATATTGATTAGAGGTTATTACAGCTGATAGAAAAGAAGTCTTTCAAACTAGCGAATTACCAAAATCCTCCCAGAGAGACTCCGCTATTATGGTACATATTGTCTTCTACGACTATACGAAATAGAACAGAATACCATATTACTTATAATGGGAATGCAGTAATTATTAGACAAACATTTTATGATTTAGAATGTTAATTACAGCAATCTTTAGACATATCACTAGGAACCCAAACTCTGTAATATCAAATACATTGCATTTCTGTGCATGTAAAGTAACAAAATAATTTAAGCCAATTGGTGATTTCTAAGATGCATTTCCTATTGAATAACATATGCTGATGTTAATCAGGCAAAACCAGATGTGTATCAAGTGCATCTGGTAATTACGTCAGATATCTGTGCCTTTACTCAGGTTGTCAGCAACAAAACCAATTGGTTAATAATTGGTCAACTATCAAAATGCACAGACTAAATCTTTTTTTGGCAATACCCAAGGATTTGTTTTAGAAAACAGATTTAATAGGTAAAGTTATTTCAAATACAAAACTTACTATGCCCATTATTAAAATAGGATTTACTGCAGAAATAAATGACTGTAAAAACAATTGGCAGATTAATCATAATCGGTATCAGCCTTGAAAAATCATAACCGGTCGCCTTCTACTTTCCGGACACTTACGGTGGCCAGGTTGTTAATTACCGAACACAGTGAGGTGTTTTTAGTGAGTGTTGTGTTAAAAACATGACTGGCACAAATTATTTTAAGGGGTCTGAAGTGTTGGTTTAAAAAAAATGAAATTCATAAAATGTATAAATTTGCATGCAAACAAAATTTGTTCTGTCAGGGTCTCTAATTGAATTTTAGGTTCAGAGACCACACAGAGTGAAAGAATCTGCAGAAATACTTGTTAGCGGCACTGTAAATGAATATGTTGTACAGTGCGCCTCTGTAGAAAACACCAACCCTAGACATGGTTGTCATAGTGAGAGGGAGTCAGGGACTCACAGGTGTATGCAAATGGGATGCTGTTCATTGAACAAAGCCATTGAGTTTGGAAATGTGTCTGGCTGACACTGAAACAGGACACAATCCTATGGTGAAAGGTAAACTAACCCAGAACTGGTAAATCAAGCCTTGGGATCATAATCCGATTAGGTTGGAAATAACATTAACAATAATACACTTACCTGGGATTGGTTTACAAGACTTCCCCAGCACCTGTGACAATAATAGCGAGTGATTTAGATTTAGCAGAACAATAACATATCACCAAAAAGTATGCAGATGACGGCAGCAACTACAGCAAGACACTGTTTATGGATAAGACTGACCTGTGTGGGGTAGTTTACATATTGTAAGGCAGTGTTGCTGGATACCATAGCGCCAAGGTAAGATAGGGAACACACACCATAGAGCCAGCTCTTGGTGGGGTCTGGCCTGGAACCTTCAAAAAACTGAATCACTGACAGGGAGGAAGATAAGAGAGTCAACATATAAATACAAAACAACTGGAGATTCAAATGCAACCGAACACAAAAAATCCCAAGGGAAAATATGACAGAGGTTACTGCTGTTTGGTGCTGAAAAGCCATGATTGATGCCTCAATGAGGTTTACTCACAGATCTTGGCGAAAATAGCATTGATGATGCATTGGACAAAAACCAGCGTTGTGGCGTATACAAACTTTTCCTTCTTTTCCCCATCAACATACTGTCCTCGGGTGCTGTGTATATCAAACAAACAGCATTATGGGAGTTAATTAAATCAAACTTTTGCCAGGTGTACTTAAACATTATAACCCATGACATCATAGTGAAAATAACATTCACAAAAATCCAGAACAATTATTAAAATAGCAATATGTAACTTTCCGTTCATTTGTCAGATCGGCCCAAATTTTACATACATATATACATATACATATATATACATATATATATATATATATATATATAAATAAATAAATAAAAAATCTATATATATATAATGTAAAAAAATCTATGTAAAAAATTTATATTTAAATATATATATATTTAAATAATGTAAAAAAAAATCTATGCAATAATACAGGGACAATATAACCAATTTCTGAAAGTTTACACATGACATCATTCTATACACATCCAGTCCTACATTGGACGATTTGCTAACTAACCTCCAAAAGAGCTTTTATGCCATTCAACACACCTTCTGCCACAGAATGCATTTGGTTTTGCTGGAATTTAGGAGCAGTTAAAGCCAACTTCAACTGCTCCTAAATTCCAGCAAAACCAAATGCATACTGTTCAACCACACACTATCTGCCAGCTTGACTAGCATCTCCACTCTGGATGGGTCGACACTAGAATACATGGATACCTACAAATACCTAGGTGGCTGGTTAGATTGTTCACTTTCATTGCAGTCCAACATTAACCATCTCCAATCCAAAATTAAATCTAGGATTGGCTTCCTATTATGCAACGAGGCCTCATTCCACCACTAAAAATGACTATCCTACCAATCCTAAACTTGGCAGTAATGTCATTTACAGAACTGCCTCTCCCTTCTGAATGAAATTGCCATCAAGCAGGTACATCTCTCTAGTCAACCCAAAAGCCCATACCTCCTTTGGCTTCCCTCACCTCTTAAATCATAAGTATCACAGCTTCTGTATGATCACTACACATGCTGACTCTCCCCTCTCACATGCACACTACCTCTGCCCATTTGATCTAGAGCCTTAGTTTTGCCCCATGGTGCCTTTGCACGTACCGATCTGCACAGTATCTTATTTACTGTTTGTTATTTGCACAATATCTACTTGCACAGTCATGCTCAAGTGTTAATTATTGTGGTTTTTGCCTTGCTACTTTACATACCAATTAATCTACCTCTCTAATTTAAACATCTGTTGCATGAAATGTACATATACGTACAGTACATAATTCACTCTGAAAATCCACACCCTGTAATTTTTATTTATTTATGTGCAATTTCATGTCATCTTGCACCTTTTCACTTTTATCCTGTCCAGTTCGCCATTTTAAATGAGAAACTGTTCAAAGTGTCCACCTGGTTAAATAAAGGTTAAATTAAAATTTTATTCAAAATAAATAAATGGATGCTGCAAAATACACCCAAATTCTTGAGGAAAAAAATTGGCAGCCCTCTGATAGACAGCTGAAGATGGCCAGGCGGTTCACCTTCCAGCACAACAACAACCCTAAACACACCACCAAAAAAACTATAGAGTGGCTTAAGGATAGGACGGTGAATGTACTTGAATGGCCAACTCAGAGTCCTGACCTAAATTGAACATATGTGGATGGACTTCACGACAGCAGTCAATCAACGCTCACCATAAAATTTCACTGAACTCAAAAAATTCTGCAAGGAAGAATGGGCAAATATTCCCCAACCTAGGTGTGCAACGCTAATAGAGACATGATTGAAGACTGATGGCTGTTATTAAGCAAAAGGTGGCTCTAGAAAGGCTAAAAATAATAGGACTGATCACTTTTTCCATTCTAGTTCTTTTTAGGTTGACAAACTGTTGCCTTTTTACATTACTTAAATGTTATAAGGCAGAATGTGTAAATAAATCTGTAACAAAAACATATTTTTTATGGGTTTCGATTTCAGGCTGTAAGACAAATAATTGTCTATTTCAAAGGGGTATGACGATTTTCTACAGGCACTGTAACAACATACCTGTACATAACATCCCATTTGTCCATAACATATCTCTACAAAATTGGACAGCAATGTGGTCTAGTGGGTAGGGTATCAGACTGGTGTCAAAAGGTCTCATCCCCAAATGCCAAGGTAAAACCCCAATCAACCTGTCTGTGTACAAGACATGTAACCAAAATTGCTCCTAGGTCTTTGCTGTAAATATGAATTGGATCTTAGTCAACTTTCCTATGTATATAATGGTACATAAAAAAATAAAATAATAATAGTAACATACATAGGTCAGGTGTGACACAGGAATAATACCTAATAAGTGGATTCTTTGGTAATAAGACTGGCGTACTGTATATTCACTTAGGGTCCAGACATTTTGTCCTGGGTCAGGCCGATCAGCCTTCAGTATAGTGTGAATTTCTTGGGGTGTGGGTCCTACAAGGTGTCAAACACATCCCTAAGGGACGTTAGTCTATGCTGACGCATTGGCATCACACAGCAGCATGCGCATCACACAGCAGCATGCGCATCACACAGCAGCATGTGCAGTACATGCAGTTAAATGACAGTACATTTATGCTGCAAATAAAGATGATGCTCTATTGCAGTGGTTCTAAACTCTCCAAGCGGACCCACAGCCATTACATGTACTTGATGTCTCTTAGCTAGCACTCCTGAAACTATTTATCTACTAATTATGTGAGCACTTGACTGCTTGATTTAGGGGAGTTGTTTCAGGGAATTAACCAAATTGTGAGGTTTAAGGACCGCTGCTCTAAAGGTTTGAGATCTGGAGAATGGATGTCCCTGAAGTAAACTGAACTGGGTGTCGTAACTTTAGGAACTGTAAACCATTTACAGTAGCAATTGTCCAGTGTTGGTGATCACATGTCCAATGCGGACGCTTCTTTTGTTTTTTCGCTGATAGGAGTGAAACCTGGTGTGGTTATCTGCTTTAAAATCCCAAGCGGGACAAAGACATTCCAAAAGGTTATTCTTAAATGTTATTTAATCTTGCTTGATCCATGTCAGCTCAGATTCCTCCCTCAACTATTCTGATCAACAACTACTTATTGCCCATTGAAGTAATGCACACTGGATGTTTTCTTTTCCTTTTGTCGCACCAATTCTTGTAAACTCTACACCAGGGGTAATCAAATCTGATCCTAGGAGGTGTGGAGAATGCTGTTTTTCTGTTATACCTCATTAAATGCACTCACCTGGTGTTCACAGATCTAATTAAGGTCTAGATTAGTGGGTCGCAATGAAAAAAAAACTGCACTGGCTTCGAGGTCCGAATTTGGTGATGAGAGGTCTAGACACTATCAATCGTCGAAAGCCCTGAATGACAGCAGATTCTGAGATACTGGCCCTGGCAAAGACTATAATAATACCACAGTGTGATTTGATCTGTCCATTCTAACATTCAACCTAATTGTACAGAAATGCGTCGATGCCAGTCTTACACTGCACAAAGACTCGGTCACGTGACTCATTTTTGTCTAGTGATCCACTGTTGTACCTAATAAACTGGTCACTGAGTGGTCTATACGAGAAGGCAATGTGTCCTAAGTAGAGCAATTTTTGGCTACAGATCCAAACCAATGGAAACAAGATATGGTGATTGTAGTGATGATATAGCAAGAGTTCCAATTTTAGGTTAGCTTACTAATAACATGGGGATATATTGTTGTTACCACCGGTTCTTTAAACACACACATTTTAAAGTACATAGCATTAGTCAAACGTGATCAACTAAAATGTGGTAGAAAAATTGCCAATGGGCAGTCATTAGCCAGCTATATTTTCAATCTCTTTGGCTCCGACGTCAGACCGGGTACTTACATTGTCTCCTGTAATATGCCGTAGTAAAAATAACAAACGAAGACTCCGAGAAAACAGAAAATGAGCCGTACACGCTCGTTCTGTAATAGCGAGGGCTTCCCCGCTCCCTTTCCTGCAGCCATGCTGTCCTCTACAAGTCCGGGTATGGAAACCGATACAGTTCCGATCCCCGTACCCCTCAAAGCAACGTCCCGCTCCACTATCCCAGATGTCACAAGCCCAGAAATGATGAGGCTGTAACACAACAGAGAGGACAATCGTGTTGTCGCAGATCAGTTTTGAACCCCGATTGGAAAATGTAACTAAATGGGACTTATATCTAGCTAGATACTGGTCGTTTAGCCAATGTTTGATTGTTTATTCATCAGCAATGCCATTCATTATTGTCATTCCAGTTGTAGAGGTCCAAGTGTACAATACAGTAGCGTTCCCGAGTCCAGAACAGCTAGCGAAGATGTCTATGGAGTACAGTAATACATCACTGATCCCGGAAATTGTTATATGTAAACTAACCAAATTCAGACACTTTTCCTATCTACTGAGATATAAAGCACCGTTTCTAAACAAATCTTTGTATAATCGGTAGCGTCAGAGAAGCCGAATAGGAATGCTGAAGGACCTCAGTGGCCCAGAGCCGTCAACAGTTATGCCTGAGTTTGTACTACTGAAGTGGGTGATTGAATCCCAATTCATTAGTGATTAGTTTTTTATTTAAACCGATTATAAATCCATGTTGCTCCTTTTAGTGGTGTAAGACAATATTAAACTGGAAAATACATCCGATACATACTCTATTTAATTATATATAACGGCGGTTTAAACAGACTACCATGAAAACATTGAGGGGCCCTTCTCTAGGTTGTCCTTAGATGTGTATGGATTTTATTGGTCCACATGAGGCCATCGACAGCTACATTCCGCCAATAAAATAAGAAAGAATAATGTAAGGGTGGGACGTCTGCTCTACTACACGTGTCAAACGGAAATTTGACAACAATGAAATAAAATCAACACATCACCATTGTCCAACAAAGATAAAGACTAAACCCATTTAAAGTTGGTTTGACTTCTGTTTAGTATTAGTGTCCACTGTCAAACTAAATACAACTGTAATGTCTTAAACTTCAAATCAAACAGGACATGTGGCTAATGAAAAACAATAGAAACAAACTACAAATTGGTTATACAATGTGATTTTACCTTAGGAAAAGGGTAGGTAAACATTTCTGACACTGGAAAGAGAGATAACTGTGCTCCAATGATTGAGTGTACATTTACACCAGAACAGAGCAGAGAGTCATGCTACTGTATGACACTACACGCATTTAAACTCAAACCTGAATAGTTCATAATGACACGAGAGGAACAGTCACTATATTGCCATAAAGTTTGCTCATTATTAACCTGAGCAATGGATAGGTCATGTCATAAATAGAGTACTCAAAAGGCTTTAACCAGTACACTGCCAGTGCATACTAAAACTATATCCACAATGCAATTGTAACCTGTTCTACTAGCCACTACATATAGGCAATGTTTATCAAACAACAATTAACTTCAAAAACAGATATAAAAGCAGAACCTCCACCTCTTCCACCCCCATGCAATAAAAAATATTTTCAACAAAATACACAAATCGGACATTATAAAAGAATATAAAGACAATATCCAAATTCATAAACATTGGGGACAAGAAACTGGCATGAAAGTGGGTACCCTGTAAATGTGTCCTTTGTAGCCTGATTAATAATCTCAATTTAGAGTAAATTCTGAATTTGGCCTCAGTGAATTCATAATGCTGCATGTCTGTGTTGTACAGACACATTATTGCAATACTAGCTAGCTAAATTAACTACCGTTTCTAAGTGCTTGAAAAGTAATGGAGATTATTCTTAGTAAGCATATCACATTCATTTTGCATTAAAAAACATTGATTTCATATAATTTTGAACAACAATCTTTGTTATAAACATGTCACATATGAAGACTGACCCTGAACTACAGCAGAATAATGTCAATTTTTGCCATCAAACAAAACTGTAGGAAATACACATTCGGTATGTATGCAACAACGTGAACTAAACAACCTGTACTATGTTGGTGTGTCCAACACCACACAGTCAAAAAATGCCTTTGGAAGGCAGTTCATGAAAACCAGGAAATCATAAACATTTGGCTTCCAGATCACTTCCTCAAATTTAGTTCATAGCACAAGTGAGCACAATAATAAATGAGGACTAATAACACAACTTCATGAATCGATTTGAGATTCCCTTATACGTATACCAAACTCCACATGCTAGCTAAATCTGTTATAAATCTAAGGTTATCAGAGCAAAGCCAAGTTTGGCAGTATAAAAATATTTTTTTGAAGAGTTAAACACTACAATATATTTTTAAACAGAGTTGAACACAAATACATTTCCCCCAACTGAGTGGGATCACCAACTTAATTGGCAACTGATCACTCCTGATGACCAAGTTGGAGTCACGGTTAAAATAATTTTTACCTATTAATTACACACACTGTTATTGCAACATCTGCCTACACCAGGGCTGCCTAACCCAGATCCATGTGGCCTATGCTAAATCCCAAATTGACTCCTCCATACTGTACATTCCCGTGCAATGCTGCCATTTGCACCAATATCCCGAAGTTAAGGGTGTGAAAATGGTCTTCACCCTTTGAGTGGATGTGCCATGCAGTCTCGGCTACCAACGTGGAACCCCATAAGGCACTGGATTGTTGTCAAGTTTTCACAATTTCACAAAGAAAAAGGGATCACGACCTTAATGTTTTGATATGTGCATTTGTTTACATCGGATTTTGAGACATGCCACACAAAGTGCTGTGCAAAAGTCTTAGGCACATGAAATAATTATTCAAACTGAAGATGTTTTAAAGAATAACTAAATGAAAAGTTCCTACATATAAATCTTAGTAGAAAAGGTAGTTACATGTGCCACACCCTCATCTTTTACCAGTAGTTTGGATGTCCTTTGCCCAGTTTAATTCCTTCTACTGTACATCGATGACAGTTTCAGAATCAAACTGGTCATCTCATTGATCATTAGCACTTGTTTGTGATCTTTGTTTCAACATGCACTGGCCAATATACCAAAAAGATCATCAGGTTATCTGAAAAGTATTACTTTTTTCATAGCAAATTAATGGTTGTTTATCTAGAAATGCTCTTTCCTACTGGCACACTAATGCAGAAGATGAAAAAAAATTCTATAACTGTTAAAAACAATCTAGGCTGCCTAAGACCTTTGCACAGTACATTTGATAAAATGAAACTTGTCCTATTGTTTATTTCAATTTCGTCAGCAACCCTCAGAGGGAGTTAAAAGGAGTCTGTTTGGGATTCACGGCTGCTGTCCTGGTGGTGCTTTTAAGTTGTGTGTGGTGCCTAACCTGACTGAACTTTTCATCCAGCTATTTATTAGAAGCAGGTGTGCTTACAAAGGGTTGACGAGATACCCTGTAGATGTCCCAAAACAGGGTTAGGCAGCCTTGTCATATGCCTGCATATTGTATCAATAACATTTTATTCTTGAAAATCCTCAAACACAAAATGAGGCATTCAAAATAAGCCATTATAAGTGGAAGGGATAAATCATGTATAAGCTGTGAAACTGCATCCCTACTGTTGGCTGCACAGGTAAATTACAAATACTTGTGACTTTTGATTAATATTTGAGATGGCTCAACAAGCCCCTTTGTGAAAAGCAATCATCTATTTGAAATAAGGAGACAAATAGCATTTGATGACAATAAGCTGTATCAGAATGGTGTTATGGTTGCTCAATTGGCAGAGTAGGTTCACTTAGTACACAACTGCCTCCTTGGAAATAACAAATCATTTCCAGGAACACATTCTCCAGTCAAGCACATGCACGTTTATAGATGTGATGCAAGTTCCAATGCATTAACCAGCTCTTTGTATTCTTACATTGAAATACAGGAAGTGATAGAAACTCCTCCAGTACATGAGTCATGAGTCCAACTGGATCACCAGAAATCATCAGCCAATTCACTTTAAAAAAAAGACAATTGTTTACTTCAAATGTTTTGTAGACATTGGTGTCCATGCACACACAGACTACAATTCTATGGATACAGAGATGCCATGTCTATCCAAGACTGTGGATGAAAAGGTTGATTGAGTCCTGTAGATGTCCGCTTATGTAGCTGCCAACCAAATTTCCAGGTGCCTAATAGGGGGCGGAACCTTGACCGGAGCAGCCTGTGACAGGGGAGACTGACAAGCCACGGAACATGAGGTCCATGGAAGGTAGCAGGGGCTTCAGCAGACTGACGGGGCAGAAGGCAGAACCTCCATGGGGGGTGAAGTTCACCTTGTTTGGGTCAGGACAGGACACTTTCAAGAAAGGCTCTCTATGACAAGGAGACCTGGGGGAAAGAAACAGGGTATATTACCTCCAGGGCATACATCTGACTTTTCTCTGACCTTTTACCTGAGTTGTATAAAGTACAAAGTAAAAGTACTTGGCTGGGTTCACCTCTTTTGGGATGCTCCTAATTAAAACAAATGACCAGGTTATGGGCGTTCACAACTAACTACTTACCGTCATTAATAAATTTCTCTATTTAAATAAATTTCATAGAACACTGGTTAGTTATGAAATCCTTTTATCTGATCATTTTGGTCTTCATTAGGAACTTCCCAAAACTTGTGAACTCAGCTGAACCCAGAAAGGTAATTTTACTTTATACAACACTGCCTTTTACTCAAAAGTTTCTGGTGCAATTCATCTGGAATCTTCTGTGAATGTTTGCCTACACACTCTTTAAGTAGAACTGTGGTTCTCAAAACTCTCCTATGGGACCCTTGGCCGAATCACTGTTTTGTTTGTGCACTAAACTAGTTCACATATTCAAGCAGCCAAGGCTTCCTAATTAATTGACACATTGATTCAAGTGTGCGAAGTCTGGAATACATCTAATATATTAATTGCAGGGTGGGAAACTGCACCTACCACTCAACAAATGCGGGTAGCTTTGCCTCATCTACGAGCCCCTGACATGGGTGAATTGTAATTCATTTTAAATTTGTTATTACTTAAACAATTACTTATCACGGATTGGACAAAGTTGGAATTTTCTTTTGCAGATGTTTACTTAATAACAATGACGCACTTTTGTTGAGGCGCACATTTGATTGGTAACCTGCGGTACAGGTGAAGTAAACCTATTAAGCAATCAATTAAAAAAATAAGACATTTTGCTTAATGGGAAGCAACAGTAGATGAAGTGAATGTAGAAAATATTGAGAACTAAAACGTGTGTAGTTACTGATATGAGGTATAGAACGCTTAGAAAATTGTCATTATCCGTGATTGGAGAAAACAACTAGCCATGTCACTCACACAGAGTAGAATGCTAAGCACTCAGTTGGATGATTGAGTTTATGATTATCAGATACAGATGAGGTGGCACTCTTTTTCACGCACGCGCGCACACGTTTTATTTTTCTTACACAGAGAGGCTGCCAACACATATGTCTTTCTTACTCAAACGTGTTCAAAGGGCAGAAAGATTATGATTGGTTCAGTCTAATTCCTAATCAAAACTTGAGGCTGGAGTTCAGGAACATTTCAGTCTGTGCTTTTGGACAGCCCTCTTCAGATCACAAGTTGCCCTAACCCTATCCTTAACATAACCATAGAATACAGTAGGCAGCTAATATGGAGCTAGTTATACATGGTGAGCTAATTTAAATACATTGCATTCACCAGACAATGTAATCCATGGTGACTTACACATTCTATTTAACTGCTATGTTCAGGGACAAACTGTAAAATTTCTCGCTACCTATTTTGGGATTGGTCTGGAAACCTTGTGGTTACTAGTCAGATGCGATAACCACAAAGCTAACTGCTGGCTTCCCCCAGCTTCCTGCTCATCCAACACAGAAGCCTTTAGTCAGATCATGTGCGGTATAATTAAACTCACCAACTCTATTTTCGTGATTGAATCTGCACACAAGGAGTCGCTGGAGAGCAACATGGCAAAGGAGATGATTTGGCCTATCTATCCCGAGCAGCGCTATGCCAATTTGCACTGCCTCATGCTGGAGGTTCGGGGAAAGCCAGAGAACCCATCGTCAGGCTCGAACCACTGACTATCATGTAGTGGTGCAACGGATCGTCATTGATCCGTGATTTGTTTGGATCAATATCTTCGGTTCGGCACACACGTGATCCGCGGATTGATTTCTGAAAAAAAAAAAGTTGTGCGCATGTTCAGTCCGCTCACAGCAAGGTCATGGCGAGCGGAGGAACGGAGGAGCTTGAACGCCCCGCGTCATTTATATGCCCTGTATGGGAGCATTTTGGTTTCCATGTTAAATATAATGATAAAGAAAAGAGGTTAGTGGATAAAACCGTGACAGTGTGTAGGCACTGTGGCACAAGAAAGCGATATGACAGTGGAAACATCAAGCATGGCCACGCATTTGAAGCAACATCACCCCGGTGTTTCACTGACAGGAGTGAAAACAAAAGCTGCAAAACAACCGCTTATCACCGTGGCATTTAAGCAATTAATCAGACCGGGCTAAAGCCATCACAAACGCTGTCGGTGTGTTTACAGGTGGAGACATGAGGCCATATTCGGTCGTGCAAAAGGAGGACTTTAAACACATGCTGAAAGTGTTTGAGCCACATTACGACATCCCATCGCATATGGGACATACTAAAACGCTTAATGTGAAAAAGCTTAACATGGTTTTAATGTACCTAAACAATGGTCAATCATCACCAAATTTCTCATGGCCATATCTTGTTATGAACACTTAAGCCTGTCAAAATAACTATACCGAAATCCAACGATTATAGAAGTAATCTTACGTTAAAGTTTTCTTCTTCATTGGCTCCTATGGCGAGGAAAAGGTTTAACGTGATCGGTATATTAGTAGTAATAAAATATAAATTGTATTGTTTTGTTTCATATGTTTGAATTGGGGAAAAAAAATGGATGGTAAAAATTGTAAGTGGCTGGTAAAATTTGGGCATCGACCAGCCACTATGGTGGACGATGAAATGAATTCTATAATGTTTACATTGCTAAATCGCTTTATGTAATTATTTGACCTCTCCCTCATCAGGCAGCTCTCTCACTCGGGGAGAACAGGGTCGAGGTAGAGCGAGTGGTGCTATGGCCTTGTTCACACTACTGCCGTAGATTGAGTATTTGCGGAAAAATAACAGCTTTGGGAAGTCCAATTGCTTTTGATACAACATATACACTCAACAGCCACTTCATTATGTACACCAGCCGCGGTCGGTGGATCTTAATTGGGGAGGACGGGCTCGTATTACGCTCAGAACCGGAGTGAATGGAATGTGTGCAAATCAATAAAACAATTGGTTTTGTTCGTTGCGCACCATTCCATTCACTCCGGTTCCGAGCGTAATACGAGCCCGTCCTCCCCAATTAAGATCCACCGACCGCGGCTGATGTACACCTATTCAACTGATCATTAATGCAAATATATAAATCAGTCAATTACGTGGCAGCAAGTCAATGCATTTATGCATGTCAAGACGATCTGCTGAAGTTAAACCCAAGCATGGGCTACAGCAACAGAAGACCACACCAGGTGCCACTTGTCAGATAAGCACAGGGAACTTAGGCTACAATTTGCACCGGCCCGCCAACATGTAATCATGTAGTTCTCAATCCAATCTAGCATTTTTGGGATGTGGAGAAACCGGAGATTCACAACAAAATCTGCAGCAACTTCTTGAGGCAAGGTCAATATGGACGAAAATCTGAGGAATATTTCCAGTAACTTGAGTTTATGCCATTAAGAATTAAGGCAGTTCTGAAGGCAAAAGAGGGTCCAACCCGATACTAGCAAAATGTATCTAATGACGTGGCTGGTGAGTGTACATTTTACATAATAAATATCAGTGTGGTTTAAAGCTCATCTTTTGTGAGATCTCTGCAATCTGATGGTCCTGGGAGCTTTTGCAAGTTGTCAAAATATGCAGATGCCTTCTAAATAAACACTTCAATATTTTCTTTAACAACATACTATCAATCTATATTCTTAATATGATTCCTTCCTTGATTGAAAATATATCATTGATAGAGCAATGGTATGTTGTCTTATGAAACTATTGACGGATGAATTTAGAAGAATGTAATGATAATTTGAACATGCACTATGACGAGGAAGCATGGAGCATTTTCTTGAAGTTTGTAGCGATGTCAGGAAAGGTAACCTCGAAACCATGCAAATTATATTTTTCATATACAATGCACATTTTCCCTGAATTGCTAGCCACACCCACTTCATTAATTTTGATTGGCTGATTCAGGGTCCAGCTTCGTTTGCTACATTTGAATCTTACTCGTTTCCCTCAACGTAAGAGACGATCAGCGTAATATATTAGACTAAGGGGGTTGGACAACGGTGAGATGAAATGAAACTTAAGCCTGACAGACGGAGGCAACAACAGCAGCTGTGCTAGCAACAGAAAAAATTATGATAGCGGATAGCTATTTTTTGTTTATAAAAATCCAGAGAGTAATGTCCCTAAAACCACATGAGGTTATCGAGTTGTAAATAACTATCAACAGGTGTGTTAAGTAGTTTGTTTACATTATATTAGCCAGTTGGTCAAGTGGCACTGACGTAACACTTTTATGATTGGTTAGGAGATGAGGACTAGGTCTTTGACAACGCTCATCATGGAAAACGGTTATTAAGGAAGTTACTTCAGACTGAATAATAAGAGTGAAGCGGAATGTAAAATTCAGTTCTGAATATCAGGCTACATGTTTTGTACCAAAAGCAATTGTGCTTCCCATAAACTTGTGTTTATGGGATGTAAGAACATTATTTCTTTCAAGTAAATACTGGTTATTTCACAAAGTTCCATCTAGTGCAAGTGTGGACAGGTTCATATATCCGACAAATGTACCACTCACGCTACATCAACCCTGCACTCCTTGAGTGAGAGAGCTGCCTGATGAGAGTCAATTATTTCAAGTGATTTAGGAACACAGACAAATAATATTTTCAACATTGTTCCCCTTTGATCTCCCACCCTGGTGAAATTGCAGGGGGTTCACAGAAAAGGTTTGAGAGCCACTGACAGAAATTAACCTTAATGATCCCCTCCATTCGCCTTTATTTATGAATGTTTTCCATTACCAAGATGCATCCTACATATCCTTCATATAGTAGTTGCTTAAAAAAATAGTTGCTTGTCTGCCTGCAGCTTTGCAAATAATTGTGCAAGTTTCCTGCAACCTGACTTGACAGCTCACATGGAATCACAGAGGTGAAACTCCTTGTGTGTGCCAATTACCTGAACCTGACAGTGAGCAACATGGTTTAGGTGGCCCAGCCTCTGCCTCCTACAATAACATTCCATTGCTGTACACACACGGTCTTGCAGGTTTTTGCCATGCTGCCCAAATAGCCTACCTAAGACTAGTTTGTTGTACATGTCAAAGTGAGTCCTAGACTCCACTAAAGCATCACTGAGGTCTGGGCAGTCAGGCAGAGATGTCGCTTACATCTCTTCTCAATCCAAGTAGTGTACTGAGTAAAGACAGTAACCTAAATGGAGGAGAGGTTCACTACATACGCAAAAAGTGAATCTGGGGCAAAAAGGAGTACTGTAGTGCATAGCCAGAGGTTGACATTTCATTTATTAGCAACTAGTCATTTGGACAAGTACGCCTGTTTTTTTACTTGTCCGATAGCAAAAACTATTGCCGGAAGCAGAATATTCAAATATTGTAGTTAACATGCATGTCTGTAATTCTGGGAAACATGCAATACATCTCTCCCTGTGTCTCGTCAAAACCATGGAATATATATAAAAAAAAGTACATTTAGAGAATTTTGACTTTTTTATGAAAGCTCCAAGGCCATTGGTCAGGAAATGAAGGTTGTCTAGAAGAAATAGCCAATTCAATTCAATGTGAAGTGCAATCACATGTAAATTATGACCTCAATTAACATTTTGGTCACAAATAGATACAAAACAAATCTACCAGTCACTCAGATTATTTAGCCAATGTGTTCAACAAACGTTTCTTAAATAATTTGTGTATTACCAGTTAGAAAAAACATTAAATACTGCTACATTCATTTTTCTTTTACTTTTGTGGCTGGTTTTAGCAATCTCTAAGATTACCATGGTAACAAAGTCACTTTTTAGCTTGAATCTGACTTCTTTTAAAACTCTTCAAATCCATTTATGTAAAAACAAAGAAACAAGGGATTAAGTCTCAATCCTTCTGAAACACACTCATTCAAATTTTGGCCACTGTTTCACGCAGTTACTGTAAACAAAACATACAAAATTATTTAACCTTCATTGCAAATCAGATTAATTGTCAAATATACAGACTTTCAGCTGTTCACAATGAACAAATCAAACATAAGCAATTAAAATAGCTCAACACAACAAATTATTCAAGTGGTTTCCACAAATCCAACTAAAAATGCAACTCATAATGTCTCAAAATTATTCAACCCCCTGAATAGAATCCATCATAACAGCACAAATATGCAAAACGGGCGTTGACTCAAACACACCAGTTGCAAATATTCGAGGGCTTCTTTAGTTACAACATGTCTGCTTGAACTGGAACACGTGAAATACCTGAACTGGCTAGGGGTTTGTTTAGTGTCAGATTTGATCTCATGGTAGAAACATGGCAAAGTCAAAAGAATGGTCCAAAGCATTAAGAGATCACCCTTCACAAACAAGAAACAGGATACAAAAAAAGAGAGCAAAGGCACTGAATGTTCCCAGCGACACCTTGGAAGCATAGTCCGCAAGTTTAAAGTTGAACTTGGTAATACTACCTGTACGGGGCAGAAAAAGGAAACTATCATTGGCTGCTACCAGATTTCTGAGACGGCAGGTGGTGAAAAACCCTTGAGTGACTGGGAAACATCTGCAGCAAGACTTGGTTGCAACAGGCACTGAAGTGTCAGTGAGCACAGTAAGGAGCATACTACAAGCAGAAGGTTTCCATGCCAGAACTCCAAGTAGTACACTACTACTGATCCAAAAGCACAAGAATATGCTCAAAATCATATGAAGAAGCCACAGAGACTGTGGGATACTGTTCTGTGGATCGATTAAACAAAACTGAAACTTTTCAGCACAATAAATAATAATTGGTAGATCTGAAGGAAGACGATTGAAACATAGGCTGAAAAGAACACTCTGTCCACAGTCAAACATGGTGGTGGCTCGGTGATGCTCTGGGGCTGCTTTGCATTCTCTGGCACAGCAAACCTGCAGTGTGTGGAAGGCAAGATGGATTCACTGAAGTATCCTAGGAGAAACCATAATGCAGTCTGTGAAAAAGTTGAACCTTGGTCAATGATCACAAACATACCTCAATGTCCACCAAGGCTTGGTTGCAGAAGAAGTCCTGGGCCCGTATTTATCAAGCTTCTTAGAATTACCCTTAAGAACACTGCTAAGACTTGACATAAGAGTAAGAAAATTGTCTCAAAGCTGCGCTTAAAAGTTAGTTATCAAACATCTCAGTCCTACTTTTAGTGAAGTGTAGGACTAAATCTTAAGTGTCAGACTTAGAGCTGATTCACGACAATTTGCTGTGCCGCAAACAGGATTTTGGATGACGACATAGGCAAGATCCAATCACTGAATAGATGTACTTGTTTAAGAATATTCTCAGATAAATTCACATTAAAATGATGACATTCATAAGAGGAGTTGACATTCAACAAACATTTGACAATAAAGATTTTAAGAGAATCCATTGTGATATACACATTGTAAATTAAAGATCAAAAAAGGTTTCCAACACGTTTTCCACTATTTCTCAATTAAATATTTCAAACGAGTGTGCTGTTAACTGACCTGCCTATATATAGCCTTGAGTTAATGATGTAATCATAGCCACCATGGATTCCTAAAGATAACCAAACTGGAGAGAATAAGAAACACTGCTTGCTGAATTAGTCAAATTTCTGAGTGGAGAATGTGGAATCTGCGCTTCCACTGGCCAATCCCTCTCCACCACACTTTGTGTGATACAATGTGCCCTGTGAAGGGACATATTATATATCGCCTATAATAGGATCTAGTGTTTTATTAATAAACTATAAAACAATTGTGAATAAATAGCTTACAAAAAGGCTAACTATTGTAGTTAATTTGGGCTTCTGTCAGTGGCAAATGGAAAGGGGTGAGCAGCCACGAGCGGGTATCCTCCGGCGGCAGAAAGTGTCTTTCAAACAGCTGCTTCGGGCCACTTTCATTCAATATCGCGCAACATGGGTAGACCCAGGCCATTTGGGTACAATTTCCAAAATGTTGTACCCAGAACAACATGAATTGTGTTTGCTTCTGTTGGATTATGCAGAGTGTTGTTAGGAAGTCAGTGAAATGCTCAACAATGTATTGAGCTGTAAGTGCAATAATTGTTTCCATTACAATTCGGCTTATTGATGGTTGTGATGGGCCAAATCATCAGCATTGCGTTGCTGCAAACGAAGCATAATCACCACCTTCAATTCATCTGAAAATGAATTGCTGCATAAATGTCACTGGTGAAATGACGTTCATCACTCAGTCGCTGACAAAAATTATGCCTGCTCTGTCCAAACAATACCGTTTTTAATTAATTGAGCAGCGTCAAACAATAAAAAAAAAAACATTCTTCCTCTCCTAAAAGATTTGCGCACGTCTCTGTCAACGCCATCACAAGCCCCTACTGGCAACTCTTAACCACTTGAGAGACCTTTCGAGCGGTATTAAATAGCTGGGAGAGTAAGAGTGATTCTTAGCTTTGAGAAAGTTGATATCTTGCTTTTAGACTTAAGTTTGAGAGTAGGAGTAAATTCTGTCAATTCTCAGCACTTAAGACTAAAATGGCACTTTGAGAAGCTTGATAAATACGGGCCCTGGAAGTTTTTACAGTAGCTATCAGTCACCTGACTTGAACCCCATAGAAAATCTCTAGTGGGATTTAAAGTAGGCAGTTGCACATCACAAACCGAAGAACATTGCTCTTGAGGAATGGGCTAAGATTCCTTAGGAATCAGGGGCTGGTGTCTGGCTATGCATCTCGTTTGCAGCAGGTCATAACAGCAAAAGTGTGCTCTACTATGTACTAAAGATGCTTGCCATGAAGGGGTTGAATAATGTTGAGACTGGAGAAGTCATCAGTTGCATTTGCTGTTAAATTTGGGGAAACCACTGGAAGCATTCGTTGTGTTGAGCTATTTCAATTGCTTTTTTTTGGTTCAATCCAAACAACTGAAAGTCTGTCAATTTTGACAATAAACCTAATTTGCAATGGGGGTTGAGTAATTTTTATTGCAACTGTACCTATGCATTAAATACAACATTTACATATGCATACTTTAGTCTACTCTTTTATTTAAGGCCCCGTCCACACGTACACAGGTATTTCTGAATACAGTTTTTTTTCATTAGTTTAAAAAAAAATCTCATCCACACAAGCACGGTTTAAAACCATCTGTGTCCACATGAAAACGCAAAAACGGCAGATCATGTGCTGTCAAGAGCATGCCAAACCAACAGGTGACGATATATCCCTAACCGTAAAGCCATTTTGGCCAATCAGAAGCCTAAAAAAAGGTTTATTACCTGTTCCAGTAGTTCTCGTCCAAAACCGGCGAGGTCTGTGTCCTGGGAGCGTAGTGTAGTCATAAGCAATGAACTGAGCAGTATTGCATTCTGATGCCTCTGTTCAGCAATATAATATGATAAATGTGCATGTATCGGTATAAAAGCCCTGCTAGAGGCAAAGTTATTAGTAGTGATAGTTTGGCTACGTTCGCCATTGCACAGACTCTGTATTATTTTTGCACAAACTCTCCTCATGTAAACAATGGAGATAGTGGCGCACAATGATGTTAAACAGAGATAACAGCGCGCACTTGAACGTCACGTGCCAAAATCTCAGTTCACTGTCCACACGACACCACTGTAACCGGAGTTTCTAAAAAACTTCACCCTGGCCTGAGTTTTCAAAAAAGCTTGGTTTCAGTGACCTGATACAGCGTTTGTGTGGACGAAAGGCATAACCACATAGAAATAACTCAGGTTTAAAAAATACCCGTGTTCGTGTGGACGGGGCCTAAGTATTAATACTCAATAAGCACTTGTACTGTGCAAACAGAGCACTCTGTCAGTGTAACCACTGTGCTGTCAGAATGCACAGTAGCTTAAGTAAGCTAGCCATCTCAACCCTGTGTTTAAGAACATATGGGGCACCAGGGAGGGAAATAAACTTTGTCTACCAGCCACAGTGGCTGGTGGATGCCGAAATTTTACCAGCCACTTTTTCCCAAATTCAAATACATAAAATAAAACACATTACTATATTCTATATTGCTTCAATACATTAAATTCACTATGAATACATATTAATATAGGTCAATTACTAAAGTGACATTTAGTGAAGACAAGTCTGAGGTGAATCATTTTCAGATAATTGACCTATTATGCTAATCTGTTTGCTAATTGTATGTCCTAATACCATATTTTAGTCAGCTACTTTTAAATCACATATGCAACAGTAGGCAATTTCAACTTTGAGAGGTGTAAAACTTTACTGTTGTTACACCTGACGTACGCCACAATATTTACACATTTGTAAATTCATTTTCTAATAATCTGTTTGGAAAACATCTGAGATTACTAATAAAAATATCAAAGCATTGGTTGAATGATTTACATTTACATTTAAGTCATTTAGCAGACAGTCTTATCCAGAGAGACTTACATTAACTACAGGAACACTACATTTACATTTAAGTCATTTAGCAGACAGTCTTATCTAGATTGATTTAGAGTAACTACAGGAACACTACATTCACAATTTAGTCATTTAGCAGACACTCTTATCTAGATTGATTTAGAGTAACTACATGAACACTACATTCACAATTTAGTCATTTAGCAGACACTGTTATTCAGAGTGATTTACAGTAACTACAGGAACACTACATTTACAACTTAGTCATTTAGCAGACACTCGTATCCAGAGTGATTTACAGTACATTAAGCACAGGGGCATTCTTCCTGGAGCAATTTAGGTTGAAGTGCCTTGCCCAAAGACAACATTTGGCACAGCAGGGAATCTAACCAGCAACCATCTGATTACTAGTCTGACTCCCTAACCACTGAGCCATCTGACCCACCAAAGTTGCAATTGCTTCTTCAATAATGAAACGAAACATAATACAACATCAAATATAATAAGAAACCATATTATGGCGATGTAAGATACTTGAATTAGAATCCGTTGTTAATAAACTACGTTACAGTTGAGAAGTTGGAATTTGCGTGTGTATATGTCTCTGGTAAAACGAGAGCGGCGTTTATCAGAATCCAATCATAATCGCAGACTAAACGAGTGATTTTAGTGACAGCTAAATCATCCAATGAGCGTTTAGCATTCCGCGCTGTTTGTGTGAGATTTTCTTTTTTTAATAACATAAAATCATATCATATTCACATCAACTTCCCCATATCTGTAAATATACATGTTTTGGCCATGATCATTTTTATATTGACTTAATCTAGCCTACTCAGGCTTAATACTGGGAACTAAATTGATTTGTTTTTCTTTCATACCGCACTATGTTTATATATTTATATATTTATCACAATCATATTCTATAACCCATTACTACTCACATGGGCTCCTCACACACTACCGGTACTCGCTCACAGCCCTCAGGTGGCTCCCTCTGAAAAGAGTATGTCTTGTTGGGCCGAGGGGAGTAGGAGGGCTGCAGGGAGGAGGGGTCCAGAGCGGCAGGAGGAGGAGAGGGGCACAAGGTCTCACAGTCCACCGGCTCTGCATGGAGAAGAGGCACCATGAAGCTCCGCTCTGATCTTCAGCATCCCTACACAACAACTCCATGTCACTTACCCGGCTGTCCTATGAGGCGGGGAGACGGGGTGAGGAGGGCAGGGTCTAGGGCGCAGGGGGAGGAGGACGGCGAGAGGAGGGCGGAGTCCACTGAGGCAGGGGAAGGGTCACTCTGGGAGGCGCTGCTGTACCTCTGGGCGGGAACGGGAGCTCTGTGTCCGTCTGGGACGTCAAGGATCTAACGGGGGGGGGGGTGTAACCGGCCAGTTAGAAACATGGGCGCTCAGACTAATCTCTGAAACACAGAATTAACTCACGTAATTTGTTCTGGCTGGTGCGTCACTCTACACCTGTGTTATGAATTGCTATATCCAACCTGCCTTGAACAATGCAAGAAATTCAAATCCTAGGCTAGACCTCTTCCCATAGCTCTTGTCGGTCATATTGTCTCTATGTTTAAGGACCATGTTTAATTGTGACTCAACCAAATAATACTGACTCCATGGGAGACTGGGACTAGGCTAGCATGTAGACACTAGGGGGACCCAGCTCAACCACAGCAGACTGAGTTAACGCCTCTAAGCCAGACAATAAGCAGTATAGAACCCTGAATACCTTGTGCTTGTCCTCAGGTTTCTCTGACACAAAGACCCCCTCCAGCTCCAGATTGAGACCTTCCACGCTGCGCCGCAGTCGAGGGGCCAGTCTGCTCAGGGGGGTCAGGGGGACGGTCTGGGGGGGGCAGACTTGACATGAGAATGGAGCTCAAGAGTGTGTTTTGAGCTGTGTGTGAGGGTCAGTGGAGCGGCATGTTGGGAGTAGGGTGTGTGTGCCATACATTCCGGTAATATTATGGTGTGGGCGGCGTGATGACACCAGCTCCTAGGAAAAGCTTTGCTGCTTTTATAGCCCTGTTGCTAGCTTCTCCCCTGCTCTGCCTGAGGCCAGCTAGCAGTGCTCTGTATCAATGAATGTGTGAATACATGACCTCACCATACAGTAATTTGAAGGTCATTCAAACTCAAATACCAGAAAAACAAAAACAGTGAATTGAAGTCAGCACGGTGCAGTATGAATAGAGTCCCAGTGCCAGCAGATCAAATCCACAGAATCTGGAGGGCTGTTAAGGGTTACCTGTGTAGCGCCTGGTGCATGGCATCCAGTTGGGGGAGGGTGGGGTGGCTCAGGCCCCCCAGGGGGAGGAGCTTGTCGGGAGCGCTTCTGCAGCTGGTGCCTGAGCTTCGCCACCTGAGGCCAGGGGTGGAAAGGAGTTAAGAGAATGTTCCGGAAACAAAGTGAGGAGAGGAAGAATTTAACATGGAGCGAAGGCTGAGACTGACAAAGACACAGAAGATGATAAACAAAGCACCCCTGTGTTTTCCTAGTACAGGGTAAGAGTTTTACTGGTACAAAATGAGGATGAGTTTTATTGGTACATAGGGAGTATGACATACCTGAGGAAAAAACTAGCATTTCACTCACCTCCCTTAAGTGTTCGGCACTGCCCCATGATGCTGACCGCTTGTGTCCACCCACACTTCTTCTTCCCCGAGGCTCTTTGGCCCAAGAGATAGGAGTCTAAAGGAGCATGGATATTAAAACATTTAACACACAGAGAAATTAATATGCATTTGTTATTTTATAAGGATACAGGTCTGTATATTTATAGGTGGGGTATAATGTAATAACACATATCTGGATTGTGTTTAATATTCTTTTTATTTAAAAATTTAACCAGGAAGACACATTGATACCCAGGTCTCATTTACAAGTGTGCCCTTGGGAACACAACCCTAAAGAAATGACACAGCATTGGAAAAATTAAGAGACCACTGCAAATGTTTCTTAAATCAACCCCATTAAAAACTTCTGGAATGTGATCAAGAGGAAGATTGATGGTCACAATGCATCAAACAAAGCTGAGCTGCTTTGATTTTTGCGCCAGGAGTGCTTAAATTAACTCAACATCAATGTGAAAGACCGAAGAGCATGCCAAGATGCATGAAAGACTTATTATTTTTATTATTCCACCAAATAATGATTTCTGAACCCTTCTAAAGTTAACAGGACCATTCTACAGTAAATCAGTTTCACAATATACTATTTGTAAACATTAAGATAGATGATTTGTCATAAACAACCCGGTGCTGGCAATACTAACCATAAATAACTGAAAGTACTTTCGCCGTTCACTCGACTGCTTCTGTATCAGTCTGCACTTGAAATACCAGAAGGTCCAGAATTCAAAGCAAACATAGTGGCTGCCCCCTAGCGAGTCGGTTCCAACAACATCGAATGTAGCCTAATATCCGTCGCTCAGCAAACATTCACCATAAGTAGTGACATTCACAACTAGGGCTGTAATGATACGCTTATCGCGATCCAATATGCACTCCAGAGCCCGTTTGCCTGGCAACAGTATATAATGCCCGCAACACGAACTCGGATATTTCATTTCAAACTATTAGCGCTAATTTTAATTAATTGCAATCATTGTAAATTTATTGTAAAGCTAGTGAATTTTAAACAAATTCAATTGTATTGTGTGTAAAAAAAATAATAAGAGTATGTGATAGCAAAAATGGCACATTTAACACGTTTTTAATAACCGATTATTAAAAACATTGACTATATTGTCAGTGTCTCATGTCAAAATCATTCACTAGTCTGTTGTTACCCAAAATAGACTAATTGTAGCAACACATTATCATGGACCCACTACCTATCTATGAAATGAACAAACAATGATTATTATAATGAATGAGGAGTGCTAGCTTGCAGGCATTATATACTGTTGCCGGGCGAACTGGGTCTGGAGTGCATATTGGATCGCGATACGCATATCGTTACAGCCCTATTCACAACGTGTCACAAAATCGTCTGGGAGCTACATGCCCTATCTTGCTTCAGTAGATTGAACAATAATCTGTCACTAAATATTTTGCTAAAAAAATTGCAATTTACATACAAAATGCATCAACACAAGATACTGTATGCTAGCTAGCCAGCTAGCTCTTTAGCTACTACATTGACCGATACGATCTGTCAATACTATAAATACTCCAAGTCGATAACCAGCAAGCTATATCACCTACCAATCTAGAATTCACACAGTAATTTTCTGTCAATTATTTTTAGCTTTACATTGCATTCATCCAAATATATACACAAACAATACAAGCTTATTCTCTGTTTGAATGTTTTCGTCTTGAGCTAATTAGTTAGCTAGCCATTTACAGTTCCTTGACCAATAGTGAGTAGCTTTTGTTGTTTGCTTCTAAAGCTAAGCAGGGTAGGCCCTGGTAAGTCCCTGGATGGGAGGGAGACAAATGCTGCTGGAAGTGGTGTTGGGGGGCCAGTCGGGGGCACTATTCTCTCTGGTCTAAACATCATTCCCAATACCCCAGGACAGTGATGGGGACATCTAACCTGTGTAGGGTGCAGTCTTTCAGATAGGACGTTAAACAGATGTCCTGACTCTCTGTGGTCACTAAAGAGCCCATTAAACTATTTGTAAGAGTAAAGTGTTAACCCTAGTCTAATCACCTAAAGCAACCAAAAGCTATTCTACCTAGCCAGAGGGAACAGACTGAGCAAGTTTGTCAATGTTTTCATTTTACATCTCAAATTACACTATATGCATGACCATACAAGATATAGCTAGCCGGATAGCTAGTTAGCTCTCCAACAACATGACAAACAGCCAGCCTATTTCCAAAATGATCTATAGATTTGTAATCAAAATTATTCAACTCCCATTGCAAATCAAGATTATCGTGAAAATGTACAGACTGTCAGCTGTTTGCAAAGAACAAATCAAACAAAAGCAATTGAAATAGCTCAACACAATGAATGCTTCAAACGGTTTCCCCAAATCCTACTGAAAATGCAACTCATAATGACACTCAAAATTTTTCAACCCCCTGAATCCCTCACAACAGTGCACATATGCAACCAGGAAGCCCGCCATTGTAGTTCCCTACATACTGAAAAAATAGTGCCACCTTGTATGTTTAGCATTATAATACCTGATAAAAACGTCACAGAAAGACAAGCTATACTGTAAAAAAAATCAAGGACAACCGAGGCTTGTATGGATCAGGCCTGTAGGATCGATCAGGATAACAGGGACGCTTATTTTCGTATAAAGGAATCTGCCTGCAAAGTTTGAAATATTGCACTCACTAACCAGGCATGGGTGAAACATCTCATTGTCCTACAAATGTCTGGGAGAAGCTCCGAGCACCTCCAGATTACTGTATCATGGAGTGCCCATTTAACACATTAGTAGGGTTGTTTAAAAGTGAATATTAACTTTACATTATGCAAGGCCTGACAACACTGCATCTTTTTTGTTATTTTGACCTGTTTTAATGTTTCACAAATAAATTATCTGAATGATAATATTTCCATATGGAATTTAGGAGAAAAATTGTCAGTAGTTTTTGGAATAAAACAAAAATGTTCATTATATCCAAGCGCATACCTATCAATAATAAAACCACAAACACTGATGATTTTGCAGTGGTCTGTTAACTTATTCCAGAGCTGTAAATGCAACACCTACACAATCAGTTAAAAAACACATTCCACTGTAAAAATCCTTAAGCCAGTACAGGAGGTGCTAAACATGAAAAAGCAGATCTATCAAGCTCAGTGTTTACCAAAAGAGTCTCCAATGTTAACTAACTCTGTGATGTTTTGTTATAATCTGAAACTCTAAGTATCAACAGAGAAGACAAGTTGGGAGCCTGTGAAAAAGTGTTTTATACACAGAGAATGTTGCAGTAGTCTAGAGGTTCAGCCAACTTCCTGCTAAAGGATGCAGTGATGAGTATTAAAGCTGTCTGATGTGATAAAACAAAGGGCATATCTGTGATACCTGTGAATGATAATATGGCACACCTTGAAAGAATCCATTTAAGAAAGATCATTGGATTCAGAGAGCATTATGTTCTTTCAAAATGGGTAATTATCAAGAAAACCCACTTGCCTGTTGCAGAACATTGTCTGTTTTCCCCTTTACGTACAATTAACACCTGTGAAAAGCACCAGATAAATGATTTTTCCTACAGCAGAAAGGTGGTGTCCTACAGCTGTACCCTACACCTGCCAGTCACATAGCTGAGCAAAGGCCATGAGGAAACCACTGTTGCTGACAAAAACAACAACTTCAAGTAAATAAAAGCTAATAACCAAAACAATGCAAAAAAAAGCAACAAACCTGAGTAAAAAAAGCTCCAGACAGCAAAGATATACCAACATAACTATGCATACCAAAGTAAAAAAGTATATTTAAATTGTAGTCCAGTATTATACTTCTAGTATACTTATCATAACTTCATATACACATATTCAATATATTTAAGTATATTTGAAACATGCATACCAAAATAATACATTAGAAGTATATTTAGGATAAATAAAATACATTTCAAGTAAAATTAAGAATAATTTTTTGCTTGGGTAGAACCTCCAGAAAAACATGACACTAGCAGTTGTTTTCATACAGAACACAGATACACTTTAGTTTTGTTTCACATTGGATATTATGCCAATAATGCAGTCATTGTTGCACTTGTTATTATTACTTCACCTATGTCCATAGTTCACTTTTTAAAGAGAACCAATTAGATTTCAGCACTTAAATACTGATTAACACTTGTTTTATTATTCCCTCCACCAGCAGCTGATAATAGTAGCTCATATCCACCACCATTGAGTAGCACCAACTTCTGTGATGCACAGCAACCAATGTGTCAACACGCTGTGAGCACACAGGATGGCTGGAGCTATGAAGTGATATGCTCAGTACCGGCCAATCAGGATTGAGGGCTATCACTAAGCAGCCATGAAGGGGTCAGCCCTGGAACTTAGCCAAAGGACACCAGATTAACACTCTTACCATAAATGCCATTTTTTGTGACCAAAACAGATACCTGAACGTCCAATACAAAAGACCCTAAGTAGAGCAATGTCCCTATCGCTACCCTGGGGCTATTCAGTATGGTCTCATGACCTGAGGGAAGCTTTTACCTGCACTACAAACCAAATCTCAACCCTATACAGAATTAGATCTTACACAACACAAAGATGTTGCCTGATTAGCCTCCCAGGTGGCACAGCAGTGACTTTGTAGCAACAAGCTCACCATCACATTCCACATTAGACTTGACTGTGCCAGTAGCAGAGTGGCTGAGAAACCCCATTTAATTTCTGGCATCTGGCGCCTGCATGGATAACAAACTGAGGATTTCAAATGAAGGTGTCCACATTACAGACAAGATGCAAAGGGCAGTGTGAATGAAAACGTAATGGCTTGGCTCAGCTTATTAGGACCTGTTGCAATTTTTAGCTCTGTAAAGTCTGCTGGGAGCAGTTTGGATGAAACAAGGCAATAGATACAACTGGCTACAAACAGCAATGAGAGAAAGCTGGGGCTAAACCTGGGGGTACCAATGAGAAAACAATTATAAATTAAACCCTTTCATGAGTAAGTCAACAGAGTGATGTCCTGTGATCGTTTATCACAGCTTCACCACACGAAAAGAAAAGAGAGCGCCCCGTTACATTGAACGACATACCGACATGACCCCTGGTCCTCCTGCCCCCCCAGAAGCCCCGAGTCCCGGGGTGAGCGTTGCTGGCAGCTGGGAGGATGAGGTTGTGTGGTAGGTCATCAGACGTCGATCAGCTGAGCTTAACTGTGGTACTAGGCACACGCTGCCTTCACTGGTCTCTGCACTCCTGGTTTCACCAAGACGTGGTGGATGAACTTGTTGTCCAATCTCGCAACAGTTTTTTGTCCTTCCTCCCACTAACGTAGCTATTCTTTATCCTCAAAATGCAGACCCTTTTCTGAGTCAGTTTCCCAACATCCAGCCTCTTCACTGGTAGCGTTCTCCTAGAACTTTCTTTAGTCCTGTTTGGTGTGATATGTAGTAGTGTAGTATTCAGCCCTGGGCAATAAATTATAATAGAAAAATGTGATGCCATCTTTCAACCTCTCTGGTGGAGCCTTGGTCAGACAGCATGGCTAAATATGTCATTAAAGGACATCAGTTAGTCATCCAGCCAGGTCGGTGTCATGTTACTCCCCCTCCCCAGAGCTAGGCTGGTCACGGGACAGTGTTAAAAAAAGACCTGGTCAAAAGGTGAAGTATTAAATGATTTGAAAGTCAGTTCTCAAGCTCAATCGTATATATTTATTTATTTATATGCATTTGTTTTAAGATAAACCTCATCGCATGTTAGTACAGCGTGTTTAGTCTTGAGTTTATCTTTAGTCTGTTTGGTGGCAGTGTGTGGATCTCAAATCCATAGTATGAGTGTATGGGAACATGTGACTGTCATTTCTGAAGAAAGGACATAATGGCTGACAATAGAAGACAGTTATATCGTCTTTAAGTGAAGCAGTGAAACTGCCAAAGAGAAGGGGGTTAGGTCTCCGTATAATGAGGTCAGGAGGGGCCTGTCCTGCACAATGGAGGGCAGGGGGTTGGCTTGGTGTGAACTCTGTCAAGACCGAGGGCACCGTGCTGGAGTGTGGTTAGGTTAGCCCAGGCTTTGTCTACTTGATGGTGGATAGAGAGTAAAGGGGGGCACAGGGTAGACCAGCAAAGTTTGAACAGAACAAAACAACCATTTCCAGTTGGCTGCATCTCAGTGTTCCACAGTGTCAAACTGGCTCTGCTAGACACCTGCAGGCCATCCTCACATAGCCTCAGTCTTCACCAAGTATAAAGAATAGGGAAAAACCATTTATAATAGACATATTCAGTGCTTATAACAAGTCTGGCTATTGTAAGCAACAATGGTGACAAATGAACTGGATCGCTAGAAAAATGTCTTCCTAATTAAGACAGGCTTGTTGGGACCATATTGCGCATGGTTTTAGATTTATATCCGGTGACGGAGGTCTGGTGAGCTTACCTGTGTAGCCTTATCATTGACACAGCTGACCCCTTGGGTTTCTGATTCTTTTGGCCAGTGGCCCTGCAGATACGGCCCAACAATAGTTTCCAGGGACAGGGTCCGACGAATGGTTGGCTTTGGGGGACGACACTTATTCCTTTCACCTTTGGAAACAACCAAGATGTCGTCATCATCATTAATATTATTATTATAAAAATGTGTAATTGTGTATGGAGGGCTGTTTGTGTTTTGGTGCCCCAGTGTGACAGCATATTGGTTCAGCAGTTGAATCAAAGTTCAGCCTACAGCTGGAACGTACATAAACAAACAGCTAGTCACATCATAAACAAAATAATTTAGCACCAAAAGGAGTATACAAAATTACTTTCGAATGTCCACCTTGCAAAATTTGGTTAGATCATAGCATTACAGCATGTTGCACAAACCTGGCAATGAGACCCCTTCACCCAGTCAACCTGATCCCCTACTCATACCGAATCTCTCCACCCACTTCCCGAGCCGGACAGGAAGTATAAATAAACACCATAGAATTAACATTAGTGAGTGATGCATCATTACTGGGCAAGACACAGGGGACTGACAGGCCACATGGCAGAAAATAAAGGTTCCTTTATACCTCTATTGGCAGGAGCAATATTTTTGCAGTTAGAAAAATACTATTAATTCCAAAAATGCTAAAATTGCTACCAGGACTTCTGCAAAAAGCTCTAATTGTAAACATGACCATGAATTCCAGTCAAAAAATTTTTTATTTTGTTTCAGTGAACTTTAATCCATACTGGAGGGCATGGCATACATCTTGAAAATGCAACAAACTCTATGCTAGAGGTCAAAAGTAGCTCAATTGAACAGCATTTGAAGAATATTCTCCAGATATAAACACTTAAACTGTCACAAAGGTACTGTAGACTTCTACACCCTAAAAAAAATATGCCAGTAGATGTAGAATCACTACAGATGCCAACATTCGTAACAACATTTTACTCGATATGAAGAAATGGGAAAACACAATACCTTTGCAAAGAGAGACATTTATGTACCCTGAGTGAAAGTACCAGTAAGTGTGTAATCACTGATTTGTCTACCCAAAGAATTCTGTAGTCTGGATTATGCCACATCGCAATGTACGTCATAATCGCAACCCTGCAAACTGCAGAAAGGGGCACTTAAATGTAAAGATCCTACCTCAAATCCTACAGCAGCATAACCTACCTTGCACCTAGTCTACCAGACGTCAAGCACAAATCACATCTCTGGGATTGAGAAAAAATGGAGCTGAAAGATATCAGAAAAAATACATATATGACACTAAACCCTACTAGAGACCTTAAGTAGTGATTGTTGATTTGAGGTAGCATAAAAGTGATGCTCTGAAATTATTGAAGAAACTTATTATTAACTTTTGTGCTATGGTTCTGGTGGAGTTATAAATGTTTTAATTGGTATAGCGCTGCCTGGGATTTGGGTTTGATAGGTCTGATTTCCTACCCTGCCAAGTTTCTCTCCAACGACTCATTGTGACCAGATTGGCCGCCTGTGGGTTCAATCGCGGCAGTATAGTCGGTGGACGTAATCAACCCGTGCGCGTTTTGACTAAAGGCTTCCGTGTTGGGTGAGCAGTGCGAAAGGTATTGGCAGCTGGGAGACATAGGGTCGGATGAACCGTGTGAGCGCCCTTCACCATCCCGCATCTGTCGAGTGGGGGTAACGGAGCTGCAGACGTAGCAGGGTAAATTGGGAAAAATTGGACAAGAACAATTGGGAGGTTAGAAAATGGGGAGAAAATTATTTTTAACAATTTTCTAAATCGTTATCAATTTATTTTGTCAACAAGAGTAAGTAAGAATAAATGATAGATAGCAGAGGCTATATATTGAAGACAGTTTGCTGCAACATCTGCAAAGGTGAACTTGTCACATGGGCAAAATAAAGACACACGAGCACCTTTACTGCAGCCATTTTGAGCTGTTGCTTGTTTTGAGGCATTTCTGACTCCAGTATCCTTTTCAGCAAGTGAAATGCATGTTTAATCAGATTCAAAGCAGCTTTGTGGATGATGTTGCACAAGGAAAAAAAGGATGACTTTCTCTTGACCAGCATGCAAAAGGCTGTCCAAACTTTGTTTCTTGATATGTTGCAAATATGAGAAAGCAATTTAGATGGGACAATGACTCCCTATAGTGTTTATTTTGTAATTTGAACATGAATTGCAATGATGAAATAACCAGTTGTACTTCCACACAGTTTGTCAAAAGGGCAAATGCCAGTCTGTCATGTATATAAATGATGCATTTTAGGCTGTCAAGGTAAACTTTTTCACCTTTTGTAATCCGGTCACTGAAAGAGAAAGCAGTTCTCATTTGTTTGTACTTTTGTAGCCGAAGTGCTTTTGTAGTGTACATATCTGAAATAATTCTCCCTTCTTTTGTTACATCCTTAAAGATGCGTGAGCACCTTCCGAAGGGAGCAATGCCATACCCATGCCATGACACTACCTCCAAGGCTGCACCGGAGTAAACACCGTTAGATAAGTAGCTATGCATGGGCAGAGTCTTGTTTTAAAGCTCTGGACTCTGTTTGCTAACAACGGCCTTGTTGCTAACAACGGCCTTGTTGAGATAAAACCAGCATGGTAATCTGCCTAGTTCTGTAAAAAGACATGAGGAGGCAGCTATAGCGTGAGCCAGACTATATACTTTCCAGTTGGATGTCAGCGTGAGACTTCCATGGCTCAAAATCAGACTCCTCAGCACTAATCCCGAAACATTGTCTTCACATTCCTTTGATAAAGGTTTGCCGTCATCACATCTGTCCCTAAACCTCTGTTTTATAACTGTACTCGCTGATCTCTTTACTTTTTAGCTAATTCTAACCTGTCATTCCTCTTCTTGTTGCTGATCAAAGGTTTGCATCTTTTAATGTAGCCTCTTCAATTCTGCTGTCAAAGTCTTTGGCGAACAGTAAATTGTGACAGTTTCACTCCAGAATTATTAATTCTTTATTTCACCTTTATTTTACCAGGTCCTGGAGGCATTTTTCGTTCACTTATAGCTCTCTTAGTAACGTTTTTCACAACTCTGGTCATTCTCCTGTCACTAATGGATGTTGTTATCTTTGGCTGACCTGGTCATTGCCAATTGTTCAAGACAATAGTAGTTTCTTTTTTCAGGACATTCCAAACTGTTTATTTGGCTGTGGCCAAATTTTGTACTATGGTTCTAGTGGAGTTAAAAATGACAGAAATAAAAGTTGACAGTCAGTAATCTTGCATCATATCATCTTTTTATATGCCTTGAGTTTACAGTAAAAAAAGCATTTTTCTTAAATCTAATGATAACAGACCAGTTTTAATTTAACACTGTTTTACAACAGTTTGTAAAGCAGCTGGCATGACCTTGAGTGTGCAAATCTGGTATGGCTTTTTTAAATATGTACATATTTTAAGGACACAAATCTACCTCTGTGCCAAAGTTGGTGTGTACCTCAAAATTGTCCCTTTGCATTATACATTTGTCAACTGTATTTTGAAATGCATCTGTCACTTCCCTACAGGGTCCCCCAGAGGTATATCTGCATCTTCTCAGGGTCCATAATACTTACCACGCTTCCAAAATTGCTGCCTTCATCTAAAACCAGTCTCTTTTTTTTAAACAAAGGTACCATTTTGAAAACTAGCTGCCACATCCCCCAGGGACCAAATCTTGAGTGTCTCAATATTTAAGTATAATTATGGTTCATATATCTGATCTACATCTGTAGTTAATTTATTGCTTTCATAAAATAATTGGTCCATATTTGTTGTCTTGGCTGCCGCTCAAAGAGAGCTTCAAATACACAGAGCATTAGCCTACACGAAGTGAGCCAATAGAGCTCTTCAACGACACTACAACTGATAAAATATGACTATATATATGTATATTTTTATACACACACACACACACACACACACACACACACACGATCATCATTACAAAACAATGCGAAATCTAGTCACATGCACATAGCATAATAATTGCAAAAGTATATTTACCCGTTTTAGCATCTTTGCAGCGTGGTTGTGCTTTATTGTGAAGCTGGAATGGGACAGTCGCTCGAAGCGGTTGTAGGCAATGCGTGCCCCCCCCGGCAGCTGCACTCCTGCACGACATCCCCAAGTGCAAAATGAAGCAGCCTAAAACACTTCACTTCTACAGGCAACCGTATCAAAGTTTACGATCAGTAGATGTACCTCTTCTTTTTCAGTTTAAATAAAATAAAAAGCGATTACACACTATTTCAATATTTATGATAGCTATTTAACATTAGCTTCTTAGCCTTTTGTGATGACCATGATTTACACTAACTTTTCTCTCGGACTAAAATAAAGGAACCATCTCTAAACTTCATTAGCCCAGTATTTAGCTCACAACTAAACCGTATTATAAGCCTATCACCAACGCCTAGTTTCAGCAATTCTAACTTAACTGTATGTCAACTATTCTTCAATTACGATGTGATATCGCCAATTCTTCACCCTGCAAACTGACAACAGTTCAACAACAAGCTACATTCTCGTGTCCAATTTACTTACAGGTGGGCGAGGCGAAGGACAAATCCGTGATCTGGTTGGGTTTCGAAAAATACTACTTAACTTCTATTGGTCAAAAATTCTATCCATCTATCAATGAGCTGCCCTCGAAGTTAAGGTTTCCTCCCACTTTATTAAAATTCATACCAGCAGCGTGCACAAGGGCCTTCCCTGTACCGCCCCCAAAACATAGTCAGACACATTCCTCTCTTACGTTTATAGATTCTGGATTAAAATCCATATATATTATCTTCACCAAGACACTGTCAATACTAAAACAATTACTTGATTGTTATACACCAAAATAATGCAGTTACAAGAGCTGTAGAACTACCAAATTATGTTAGTTAATGCTGCTGACCTATTGAAAGCCATAGCTCTAACATTTTGAAAAGGCTTGAGAAACAAAATACAAGTTAGAGAAGAGAACAAGAACCAAAACATGTTTTTTTATTTAGTTTAAAAGATGTCCCATGAAGCCACAAAAACAGAAAGCTGCTTAGCTACTTCTCTTTGGTCTCAGTCACTGCCTCCTCAAATCTGGTCTGATCTAGTTTGAGTCTGTGGCCTCCCACTGGACTGAGATGATACAGGAAGTAATCAAGCATATACATTTTGACCGGCTTGCAGTATTGGAAGGATACTGATGTACTTGAGCAACAGTCTGAACCCTGACACAAAGAGAAAAAGGAAAACTGATTAGCCAGAAGCTCAATATCACATTTGTTCTGGGTTTTAACAGTGTGATGTGTTAGCTTACTGACCAGTTTGGTAGTGTTATAGTTGTACTGGGGGAACCATTTGGGCAGTACGTGTTTGTGAGAAAGAAGTGATCCCAGCCACAGGGGATGGAAAGTTTCCCTCCGTTGGGGATCTCTAGAGTCCCCTGCATGGACTCCCAGCTTCTGGAGGCAGATGCCGAGCGCTACATCCTCTGGAGATTTGGAAAGTGTGCAGTTCCCATTTTGCACAGCCTGGGCGTAGCGCCTCACAGCCTCACGGCTCAGCACATAGCCAGCACCACCACTCATGTAGCCTTGATGCACAAAGCCTTGGAAACGTCTGCCCATATACACAGGACTGTCTGGATTAAACTGAGACAAGAGAACCCGTAGGTTGTCCACTATCACATATGTGTTGTCATCAGCTTTGAGGAACCAATCTGCCTTGTCTAGGTAACTGGAAACAGAGGTGAGGAGGAGAGGTAAAAGACGGAATGCACAGTTGTTCTCCACCAGCATAATACCACAGTGTACGCAGAGTCAAGAGTGGATATGAGAACATTGCTGAGGTTGTGAAAGTATTACCCATCATGCAGGATTTGGAAAGCAGTAATGGTCTTATTGTACAGGTTTTTCCGCCCCTCCTCTGTTTCCAGGGCCACGACAGTCCCAGGGAACTTGAGGTCTGGCTTGGAGCTCATGAAGAGCAGTGTGTCACAGTGGCGACCCCATGTTGTAGTTATGTGTTTAGCTCTGGTCCACAGTGTATTGGGTGAAGTCAACACCCAGCACAGCAGCAGCCCTGAAGAGATGGGGGAGGGGGAGAATGGGGAGAAGGAGGCAGTATGTGCCACAGCAGAAAGTTGTGCTGAAAGAGAGAGAAATTGCATATTAGAGAGAGAGAGATCTTAAAAAAGAGGTATTAAAATAGGTTGAATGTACATGAAGAAAGCTCACCTGAGAACCTGCTGGTCTGTGAGTGTAGCATATCCTGATAGATCTGAAACACTCTGCAGTTAGTAATGGCCATTAAGAAGAATCCAAACCCAAAGCCAGCACAGAACATGAAACCAGGGTACCCTAAAGACTTTGACATTGGCTTAGATAGAGTCATCTGTGAAAGACAAAATAATATTGTCAGAGCTAAGTAAACATAACAGAAGAGTACTTACCCAATGTTACAAGAGAGAGACACATCCAGCACAAATGCCTAAACAATACTCACAGGCTTACTATGTTTTTTTAAAATTTGTTAGTGGGGATTTTTCATTGTTTTTATTGACAAAACAGTAGGAAGCGTCGGCTAGAGAAACAGGCCTGTAACAGGAAACAGAGAGGAAGGAGAGAGACGGGGGCATAGCCAGGGATCGATAAGTTCCACTAAAATGGATTTAACCTATTTTGTGAAAAAAACTTATACATGTATGGTGCTTTTGCAAATGATGATTTCTTCAAAAATAAAGACTAAATGGAGACTCCATAGAGCCTGAATTCCAAGACTAGGCTTAATCTGTGTCATCAAAATGATCCCGTTACCCAATAAACAGCCACATGGGCATTGCAACTTAATGATATTCTTATTACAACAGAATTTAATAATCATGTGAACATGGTCAACATTGATATTCAAGAATATTCATTTTGACCACATTGTTGTACAGTTACATTTGTCTCATTATGTGATACCATTTAGTAGAAATTCCAAGAGATATCTTCCTAGCTAAACCTTGGAATCTTTCAGAAAGCACAGCCTTAAATTTGAAGAAAGATTAGTGAATTATGTATATTCCAATTGATATCCAGCAATTACAGTTATGCTGAGATATGGTTACGGTGAGAGCTATACTAAGTAGCCAGTTTAAGGTGATTGCAGCATCCTTTGTAGAGGACCACATGTTAACTTTTGCTTTGTAAGGTATTGTTGAGAAGCTGGTTAATAGGATTTCAAATGACACAATCATTGGAGTCAGAAAACCTGTCATTTCTGAACTCCTGTAATCAGCTTTTAAAGCAGGAGCTGGAAAACACACACCGTAAAAGGTAAAGAAAATTACTTTTTCCCAAATAAGTCTGTATTAGCCTATTAAGTAATTTTTACAGTGTATCCACCAAGCCACATTAGTAATTGTTAACACAGTGATCTCCTCAAAAACACACATCCACAGATACAGTTAAAGATGCAGTCTGCCATTTTTGGCGACTGGTTGTAAAAGTCAACACTATTCAACTAAAAAACATCCATAACAATTGTGTACTACATCATTTTTATTTTTTATTTTTATTTAACCTTTATTGAACCAGGTGGGCACGTTGAGAACAAATTCTCATTTAAAACGGCGACCTGGCCAAGATAAAGCAAAGTATATCATGTATGTGCTACTTATTTTTGTTAATGTATGTACATATAAACGACACCCAGCCTGAGGTTTAAGAATCAATATTTGTAATTGCTTATGTCCCAGACTGCAACTTAAAGGACAACTGAGGCGCAAAATAAACCTAGGGGTTAATAACACATTGGTACCGAGTCGACCGTTCTCTGGGATATGTTTTCGTGCTAATCGAATGTGCCCAGTTTTAGTGCAAACTGAAAATTACCTTATAACGCTAGTTGTGTGGGCATGGATGAAGTAAAAATTAATTGCTATTGTATACCATTATCAAGGCTCAAAATAGCACCACACTTCCAGAGTAGCATAATGAGAGTCCCTACATGCAAACTGAGGCATTGAGAACTTTATAAGTGTACATACAGTTTATTAGAAATATAGTTTAAAAGACATTACCATGTGTGTATACAGCCAGTTGCCATCTTCGGAAAACAGACTCCACCAGTCGAACCACAAACGCCGTGCTACGTGAGCTGAACTGTGACTTGGAATCTTCCATGGCAAGAGGTTTTGCGGTCATTCATGCAGATCAATGAGCAAGACTTACAGCTTGCAATGTGGTAATGTCTTTTAAACTATGTTTCTAATAAACTGTCTGTACACTTACAAAGTTCTCAATGCTTCGGTGTGCATGTAGGGACCCTCATTATGCTACCGTGGAAGTGTGGTGCTATTTTGAGCCTTGATAGTGGTATATAATAGCGATTTATTTTTACTTCATCCATGCCCACATAATTAGCGTTATAAGGTAATTATCAGTTCACACTAAAACTGGGCACATTCGATTAGCATGAAAACATATCCCAGAGAACGGTCAACTCGGTACCAATGTGTTATTAACCCCTAGGTTCATTTTTTGTCCTTTAACAAACTTTTTTATTAAATAGGTAGCTAACTTTGGCCACCAGAGGGCAATTTTAGAACTTCCAAATGTTAAATGTTTGCTTTTTTGAATTGGTATGAATCAATGACAAACATCAGATAAATAATATTGTCTGTAATACATTGTTGGATAACCAATTTATTTTTTATATATTGCTCCATATCATGCATTTTACCTGCCAGGAAAACAGATAAAAACAGTACTTCAGGTCCATAGGCTCAATGAAGAAAACTGGGGTATAACAGTGTGCAATTACCAATAGAAATTTCAAAAAGGGAAAAATTGTTAAAATCAGCAAAATCACATTTCATGAACAATTGTCTAAATCCTGATGTTCCCCTGAAGATAGGTTGGGAGTATTTGTTGAGTAGTATTTATGTCACATTTAGCCTATCATTATATTTCAGAAAATATTTATCATTATCAGTATTCATTCTGAATTATTGCAATTTACACAGTTTGTCTTAATGTTTTCTATGAACTATTTGAACATAGTACATATAACTGTAATTGCTTTTTCTTACTTGCCTAGGCCTTGCAGTTGCAAAACAGTGTTTGACCTGCAGCAGAATGCAGAATATCAACTGATTAAATTTACTTATGACTACTGGTTCTCTATCTGAAAATTCTAGTGAACGGTCACGTGCCCCATGTTATGAAAAGCGCTCGTGTGCAATCTTGGAGTTTCATGGCAAACTCAGGTATGATATTCATTATTATTATTATAGAATATGCAAATGTCTCACAAGCATCTTACCATGACAAAATGGATTCTACGTTCGGTTGTAAATTTAGAGTGGATGGTTGTATTGGAGTTAATGTTGAATGCTGCGATGCAAACAACCCCGTTTCATCAGAACCGTCAGACAGCGAGTAACAGTATGGACCGGACCGGGGACTTGAACCAACGACATATTTTTTATAAGCCGCACATTTACTACTATGTCTATCTCCAAATTTTAAATCAGCTTCAATTAAAGAACACGATGTTACAAAGTTCTATCAAACGATACAAACCTTCATCCTCCTGAAGTAGCTTACGCTTGTAAAATGCCCAGAGTCTACCAATTAAATGATTTCGAATGATTTGTTTGGAGAAACGTAATTAGCTACCACTAGATGGTGGAATAGCGCACGCAAAATGTAGACTATTCTCATTTGGAAACAGGAGCCTTTCTATTATCCTGTCAGTGCAGTGTTGTTAATTGTGCCAAGCAAAACAGTTCGTTGCAAAAATTATTGAGTTTTTAAAATATTGGATTCAGGTGTGTGTTAAAACAGAAGAAGACAATGATGGATCCAAATGCATTTTTTTCGAAAGCATTTTATGTTGACGTAGTTTATGGCCAAACCAAAGCTAAACCACGACTTATCCAGAGATTTTTACCGTCCATCTGTGCTCAAACTGAAATGGCTGCACTTCTGGTCGGTAACTATAGTTTGCGTATTGCCAAAAATTGCTTTAAAGCCTGTTTAATTAAAATGCACAGATGTACATTATTGAAAGGCTGTAGTGGTGATTAAACACACGCAAGCGCCATTTCGTCACCTTCGACATTAACCTATCACTCAAAAGTAATTGACATAACCAAAATTACAGTTTATTGCAACATATCAGGGGCCATTGAACAAAAATACTAAAATATATACATGTACAAAAACAATTGAACACTTGATTTATAAAACCAGATTCATCAACAAAATATTAAAAGCTAAGTGACAACAGAAAGTATTAAAGGGATATATACTTTTTTGGTTCCAATCTGCTTAGCTGCCATGCGTGAAATATAGGCCTACTAGTTGTCATGGTTCGACTCACCCTAAAATGCACTGCAACGTGCTCAAATGTGAAGTATTTGGGGATCTGTTACTTCTATACTAAAATGGAATACAATACCTAGTGTGTCAATAAAACATCCCTTTAATCAATTTCTGAACAAATGAACAGATCGTGGAACAGTAATGTCTGATTACTCAAGCAAGTCTGGCAATACAGGCCTTGACAAGCATCCAAAAACCCGGCATAACGGAGTGACAACGCCAATAACATTCAGTCACATGCATCAACCACATATCTAGCGCCATATGTTAGCAGGTCTCTCCATCTGCATCCCCTCACAGACCTAAGACTAACAGATGTTTTATTGTGCATGTTAGAATACAGTATTGACATACGATGATCCAATTGATAAGATGAGGTAAAATATTTGTGTAAGAAGAACTGGAGGGGATGGAAACATGAATACATATAGGGTGTTGGATAGATTTGTCATGGCATTTAAATGTGTCCAAATGGCTTTGATATATACATCAACATTTTGACCTAGGACTTCTCATGTAGTGATGGAGTAAGGTGTAGGGTTTGAGGAGATGACAGAGGGTGTGGTTGAGGAGGGGCACAGAACTAGATCTCATTGTGCCAGTTTCATAAATACACATCAAGGCTTGTCCAGGACAAAAAAAACTAAAGCTCAGAGGAAATCACCAATGAGTTTGATTTTTTTCAGTCCAAGACTATGCTAAATCTTATAGTTTCATCTTCAATTTCATCCACACGGTAAATTCAGAAATATTCCAAGGCTTTTCTCCTGCAGTCTGTGCAGACATGAAGCAGTGGGGGAGGGGGGGGTTGTAAGGAATTGTCTAGAAACGTTTTGGTTGGTGTCTGTTTTAATATTCTTGACAGCAGGTAGGTACATGTTGACGGTCTATGCAGTGTTTCCAATATGGACCAGGCAGGTGGGGTGTGTTGGTTTTTGTCTTGGTTCTGTGGCCTCTAGCTGGGGGACAGTGCAGGTCTCTGTGCTGATGTTGACCAGACACTCGCTGGACTTGAGGCTGGACATGGACCTGCAGCTTGGGAGGGAAGCCAGAGAGCCACAGAGACCCACCATAGAAGGGGTGTAGTCTTTTCCTTCAAAGAAATGAATGGATGAAACACAATGAAACCCTGTCCCTAAAACACACTTTGGCTATGTACTGAAACACCCACAGAGACCACAGCGTGAACATGCTTCTGACATGCCTTTGTACGTGTGAGCCAATGAGGCCATTCAAACTTAACATTCTCAGTGACTGTGTGCTTGCGTGGTTTCGTGGAAGTGCATGTATGGCAGTGGGTGCCAGGGTGCACACTTCTGCAGAATAATATAAATGTGTGTGTGTCATGTAGAAGTATGTGACAACCAGTTAACTTATGCACCAACCTAGATCCCTGTTGTGTTTCTCATCTGTCCTCTGGTAATCAGAGTTTAGACTGCCTCCATCTGAAAGCTGCTCCAAACTGTGGAAGCTTCTCCTGAGGGGATGAGTGACATACAACACTGCTATATAACCATCGTAAATATACACACAACACACACACACACATACAACACTGCTATATAACCATCGTAAATATACACACACCACACACACACAATGAGAATATTCTGGCCAGTTGAGTAGGTGTACCTGCGAAAGAGCTTGACATCCCCCTGGTTGTTGTAGCCCCTTAAGAAGGGCCACTGATGGACCAACGAGATGGGCGGGTCCTTAGCGAGGTGGGAGGAGTCATTGGGCATGAGGTCAGTCCTGGAGGGACCACACAGGGCAGTTAACTCTTGATAACATCTGATATCTGACGTGTTGCATGGTTTTTGCTGTATTTACATTTACCTCATTTAGAATTATCCAGAGCAACTTAAAGCAATTAGAGCATTTGTTTTTTTACTACTTTTTCTAACTAGTCCCCCATGGAAATTGAACCCACAAGACTGCCATTTCAAGTGCCATGGTCTAACAAAATGAGTTACACAAACAAACCATTCATATTTTGATGTGTGTCTTTATTACTCAATGGGGAGATTACATTGTAAATAACCAAAAAAGAGCTCATAGGACTTTTAGTTATTGAAAAGTGTTCTCCAGGCAGATCTGCCTTGGAGGCAGAAGTCATTCGATTGGTTGATTCAAAACTGAGGGCAGACCTCACATTAAGTTAAATTTTGATTTATAATTATGAATTTTATATATATATATATATATATATATATATATATATATATATATATATATATATATATATATATATATATATATATAGCACAGGATTACATTTTAACACTCCAGTGTGGTTAGGGTTAAGGTTAGGTGTATGGTTAGATATGATTAAATATTGAGAAAACTATGCTCATGTGCACATTTTCAATGTCATGTGAGGTCCACCCTCAGTTTTGAATCAACCAATCAATTACTTCTGCCTCCAAGGCAGATCTGCCTGGAGAACACTTTTCAATAACTAAAAGTCCTATGAGCCAAAAAAGAGGACTTGTAAAAATTAAAGAAATTAAGCCAATCAAAAGTGTTATGGATTTTCGTGGAGAATAAATATGTTAATAAAATTTTGGTTCCTATATAAAATATGTTTTTATATCATATCACATTTGTTGTCATTCAGAATTGTAAAAAGGCGAACCTAATGAAGGGCACCCAAACCCACCCTAAATACTTTTAATCTATGGATGTGTTCGTATGTGTGCTCAGTCTACTAACAATTGTGCTTGCAGCTCCAGTACTATGGCCTCAAGCTCCTTTTTCTCCCGTAGGCTGTGGACACTCAGCTCCTCCAGCCTGGCGCTCAGCTTCATGTTCTCAGTCTCCACATTCTTCAACTGGGACTCTCGGAGACGCACCAGCTCCTCTAGATAGCCCTGCTCAAAAAACACACAAAGGCCAGATGTCGACAGTGACACAGACACCGTGTTAGAAGATAGTTTATAATGTACGCATGTTGTTGAGTCCTATGTGCAGCGTACTCCAGAAGTACAAACAACAAGCTATCTGTCGTCAAAACAGAGTGATTTTGAACCAGCTAAAAAAATGAAACGTCCTCCGGTTTTTATGTTGTCCACAAGAGACACTTATATTAAGCAGGATTGTCCTGTAGTGATTCGTTGAGGAAGCTTACACACTGCGCGAGCAAATAGCTAGTAAATAAGAACCATCTTCAGTAAACGCTTACACATTTCCTGAGTGAATACTGTGGTTACAATATTGTCTCCTTTCCAGACCAGTGAACCACGTCTCTTAGCGTGCAAGTAAAATGGCTCTGTCATAAAGTCAGTGACCTTTAACATTAATCAAAATAGAGCATACACAGTAAGAACCCAAGAAAGTGTTTTTGTTTCCATGTAATAACTATGTAAATGTAGGCTTCATGAAATGGGGGGGTGGTAACTAAGATGGCCACCTCCATTTGGCTCAGTATTTTCAATCCTTTTTTCAATCAGAACATCAAAAGGTCACCTTCTGGGCATATACGATCTTAAACCTCTGCTCCATCTTTCGACATTTGTTCTTCCAGCTTTCCTCATCGGTGACCAGGGGAATGTAGGGGTGCTCTGGCACACTTTCATCGCTGGCACTGCTGTCCACACTGCGCCGGTCATCCTCATCGCTCAGGTAGTCATAGCTTCACATGCAGGAGACAGGTGTGGTACACAACTTTACACTCTGCTTAAAGTACTCTATGACTGGCATGACGTGCAGTTGTGTACAGTGGGTGACTGGGCCTGAGGATATCTCACCTCTGAGTGAACTTCAGGTATGGTGTGTAGTCAATCACTGCAGGTGTTTTCCCATCCAGCTCCTCTCCCTTCAAGCAAAAACTGGACAGCGGAAGAATGGTGAACTTTGAAATAATAATCGAACAAAATAAGAATGCAATGATTCTGCAGCCTCACCTGAAGTCTACGGCGCTAAGACCGATGAGCATCCCTGTCAGAACCGTGGCCTCTTCTCTCAGCATGATGGCTCCGTCATCGTAGAACCTCCTGTAGTGCACAGCCTTACGGTAACTCATGGAGGGATCGCATGGATTTGTTTTAACATTGCTGATTAATAGCTAATAGGCTAGAAGGGGTACTACAGCAGTTTGTGTTATACTACTACCGGTCTCTCTAACCTCGTTGTCCGTATATCCCTCAGGGCTGTGGCCAAATACTCAGATAGACGCTTCTCCATCAGCGCCACACGAATCCACGCCCGACCCTGCAGAATGGAGAGAAAGAGAGGTGAGTGAAAGCTAACAGATTTTAGTGAACCTCTGGTGAGTCAAACACACCCATTCCTTGCCTTGGCACGTGAGGTGCTAATATTCTCGATGTTTTCGATGCTAGCAATACAGTTGTTCTGCACCTTGATGCATGCCAGTCGGATGTAGTCCCAGAAGCTACGCTGGCCATCTGAGCTGAACCAGTTTCCTGGACCTTGTACAAAGACAAAACCTATGTATTAATACAGTACAGTGGTGTATTTGCACACATAAACAGATGGGAATTAGCCTTACATTTTTTTCTACAAATCAGGGCTTCCCAATATCCTTGATCCCAGCTAAAGGGCAAGACAGGTGGGCAGAATGATGGACACTGCCATGTCTGGCTGGACCTCCAGTTTTACCTTTAAAGCGGTGGCTGAGGATGTGTTCCAAGATGGCAGCAAAGTTGACAAATTCCTCGGACGAGTCATCGATTGGCTCGGCTGTGTACTTTTCCAGGAGTGTCTTCACAGAGAATCTTTTCAAGAGGACAAGAAAAACAGACACTAGAACCCGATGATGATGTCTTTGCAAACCAGTAGAGTCCAAAAATATAAAGACAAAAATATAAAAAGTAAGAACACACAGGCATGGACAAATGTACTACTGTACTTGACTTGAGCTAAACAATAGTGGAGAAGCATTTCTTTTTTTTTTGCCAATGAATGAATCTGAGGTCACCCCAATTGTCTTATGTGAAACACAATGTGCCTTTTAGATGCCCTGCAACATTGTAGTGACAACAACACAATTAACCCCCTTGTCTCAACCACAGGCAGAGTGCCGCAGCCTTTGTCCAGTATAGGCCTCCAGGTCCCTCCCTTGGTCTGATCTCTGGAAGGAACCACCCTACATCAGAGTACGACCCCCACCTACCCCCCACTTTATTGATGGTTGTCTGATGTATTTAGGACAGCTGAAACCACTGCATTTGTTTGACGGGTGACCTCGACCTCAGTGCACACACAACTGGCAGCTAAGGGTTCAAGGCTATGCTTTGCCCTGCAGTGTGAAGTCTAGGCGTACAGGCAACAGACTAGGGCTGACTGCTTCTTGCTCCATGGGAAACACTAGCATCACAGAGGGCAAAACCGCCCTGGCAGTGGGGAAGACGTCGATAGCCAGGGGCAAGACCACTGTGGCCATGGGTAACAGCTCCGTCTCCAGGGGTGTGACCACCACCTCCATGGGCGACTCAACGATCAGCAGGGAGAAGACGACAGTCGCTCTGGGCCGTGCAAGCTTCACCAGGGGGACCACAACCACTTCCTTTCGAAAAGCTCTGATGCCAAAACGTAGGAATACTTAAAATCAATGGACGGGAGCTCAGATACCAGGGCCAAGACACACAAAGACAAGACGTCCAAAAAAGACTTGACTGCGGAGGAGGAGTGGAAAACCACATTCTTGTCCAGCAAGACTACTTTCACCAAGGGCAGGATCTTGATTGTGAAGACTAAGTATGCCATCTCCTGGGGGAAATCGTCCGTGGCTTGGAGCAGAACTACAGTCACCCTGGGAAAAACGACTGTGACCACGGGCACCACCTCCGTGACACGAGGGCATACAACAAGCTCCCTGACCACAGTCACCTTCACCCACGGAGAGAAGTCTGTGTCTGTAGTCAAGTCCAGCCTCTCCAGGGGACGACAAACCACGCGGAACATCTACTGGGATTTCCACTTGTGATTACTGTGTACGATAACACTCATAAAAGTATGGATTTGTATCTGGTTAGTAGTAGCTCCAACTGTGTCCTGTGTTGTAATCAGTAAATTCATGTGTCTCTTTAATGGGCAGGATTCAGAAGCTCCAGTGTCTATGAAGCATAATGTTCTAGAAGGGGAAAGCAAAAACCTCTCATGTCTTTCTAAATGAATGCACATGATGATAGTTTCGTCAAACGTGATTCGGATCTTACAGGCGTGAAATCAGATGAGTAAGATGTTCCTGGTCCAGACGTTATTCAAAATGTGTAACAGAGGAGAGGTTGGTGGTGTGGGTGGGTGGGCAGGGAGGGAGGGAGAAGAAGACAGCTGGCTGTATGTTGAGACGCTACATAGAAAGCATGGCTCACCAGCGTGCTGTTCAACACATAACATTAGTTGTATTTCTCTGAACCAAAATCTAAATGTAAATGTCCCTACTTCGGTTGTACAACAACCGTGTTTTAAGGTTGCATATATTACAATAACTGTGCTATGTTCAGTTTATAAGGATGGTCTTCAACTAAGAAATGTCTGTCACAACTGATCAATGTAACCTGATGCTTATAAAATAACTGTACTTCAACACTGCTTTGTTTGTTTTTGTTTGCAATTTGTTTTTTTACATGATATTCAAGTATTCAGTTACCAATGATGTGGATTAACTTATTATATTAATATATATATATTAATTAAACTGCTGTAGTTAAATGCAATATAAGATCATCTCTTCATCTTTAAACAGAATACATTTTATGAGGCACACCCATATTGGAGATTAGAGGGAAGAGGCATATTGCACATTCAAGAAGAGGTCATAGGTCACGGATGGAAAACATGGACAGTTCCTTGGCAACACCAGGTCTCACATATGTTCGATAGATTTTCACATAGAACCAAGAATCTACAATCAAGGGACAAAAAGGAACAATGCCACAGAAACAAGTGATGTCACCACCGACTGTCTTCTGGGTAACAATGTCTCGTTCAGCCACTCAGTAGCGCGACGGTGGCCATGGGACAATCAATCCACTGTCCCCGACCCCCAGATAGGCTGCAGCCACCTACGACTGCCTCTGTCCATTCACAGGGACACATGGGTGGTATGTGGCCTTCCAGAGCCCACGTCTAGCAACTCAACAGAGGCATTATGTGACACCGGGGGTAGTAGCACTATCGACACATAGCTTTCTGCCGTGGACTCTGGTTACTGTCACACCCAAGGCTTGCAGAGCGCGGTGTGCTGCATGAACGTGCGATGCCCTGTGTCCAGTGATCCCCAAAATCCAGCACCTCAGCCGGTTCAGGAAGAAAACCTTGTCAATGGGCAACACCAGCATCACGGAGGGAAAAACGGCCCTCTCCCTGGGCAACACAACCATCAAGAGGGGCAAGACCACAGTCACCATGGGCAACTCATCCATCACCCGGGGCAAGAAGACCACTTCTCTGGGCTCTTCCACCATCGCCACAGCCAAGACCAAGCTCACCATGGGGAATGCCTCCTTCAGCAGGGGCACTACCACAACCTCGTTTCGAAAAGCCTTTTTTGCCAAACGCAAGACGCTTTAGGGGGAAGAGGACCTCATCAAAGGGTGGGGGGGCTAGCGGCTAATACTACAAGACCACACCATCACTGGGGACATTCTGACACCACTGCAACATCTATACAGCCTTCATCTAAATTGACTTCGAAAACACTGGATTAATTTGCTTCGGATCTTGTATTTTTTATATCAAACTGGATTTTATCAAGGAAACAGGTCGGTGGTCTTAGAACTCTTCATTAAAATGTGCTCAACTCGTTAATATAGTGTTTAGGTCAAGTGTTTTGCAGAATGAAGTGCCTGTTTGAATTCATGTTACCTTGGCTGGACACCCTATTCAGTTGTCTACAACAAAGCTGAGGACATTTGGTGCTGCTTAAGTGTGACAATATTCAGTGACATTTAGACACTAACTATTTGTGAATTTACTGATAAGTCTAAAAAGTCAGTAGACTTTGCAAGATGGTCTACAGGACGTAATATCCAGGGCAATATTAGTACAATCACTTTAGATGTGATGACAACAACCAAATATAATAAAGTAGTTAAAGGGTTAGAATGTGAAGAAGGGAGTGAGGTTAAAGAGGTGAACTAACTGGCATGCATAATATGTTAATGGACTGAGTGCTACAGCAAGATGCTCTTGGTACGATTTGACACTGAAAAACAACTCCCTTGGCTTTTAACAAACGTCTTTTGTGCCCCCTCTCTCCTCCTGGACCTCATCCAAACACTGTCAGCTCTATTCAAACGTCCTCTTGTTCTTTTCTTCTCCTGTTTCTACTGTACTCATGTTCAGTTGTTTCATTTGAAATAGCATTCATTAGCAGGCTTCGTTGTCCGAAATAATCTTAGATCAAGATTGACCACTCTTACTTGGGATTTTACTCTATACCCCTCTCTGACTAACCGTCTACCACCTCAACACCCCTCTCGTTCCAGTTTTGGCCTAACCATGCAGGATCAGCGGGCTCCACCCTGGCCTCACCCGTGTGGAACAAGGCCTGTCAGACGGTGTGTTTCACATCCTCTAGTGGGTGTGTCTGGACCCCAGGGGCTCAGGGGAGATGAGATCAGCCAGGGGACAACATTCTACAGGCGTGTGATAAGAGGATACTGTATTAGTTGATTATTTGCTCAGATGGAGAGGTTACATATGTTTTGACCACAAATGTGTGCCACCCTACAATGTGGAAGGAGGCAGAGCAGTCCTCACTTCTCTGTGAAGTGAGAGAAATAAGGAACCAGGCAAAGTGTATCAGGGGTAAAGTATGTGCATGTGGAGGACAGTGTATGAGAATAATGGAGGTGCTGGTCAAGTGAAAAACATAAGGGATGAGATATGAAAGTTATGTAGGTCAGAGGATAAAGCACTAGAGGGAATCCAATGAAGTTAAGAAAAGGCTGTTTATGACCCTGTATTAGAGGGTTTACAGTAATCTGAAGGGTATGGTCCTGCTGGTAATGTTATCATTACAGTGTTAATGATCTTCATTTTATTTGGTAAGGCATAGGTCATCTGTGCAACAATATTCTTGAACATTGTAGAACCGAAAGAAAAACAAGTGAACAATTAGTCTGAAAAGAGAACCAACAAGATCTTCATCCACCCTGATCATGACTTATTATTCTACGAGTTCTACGTCCATGTGAACAATAGAGCAGTCGCTTCTCAGTGGACATTAATAAAGGTTTTTTAGAGCAGTCGAACCTTGACACTGAGACTTACAAGAAGAGTGATTTAGCATATGGTGGGGCAATTGTGGTAATATGCAAAAGAGGACACTGTGTAAGACCATACTCTAAACTCTACAATCACATTTCAAAGTGGCCATTATGTAATACTCTATAGTTCCTCTTGCAACGGAAAGGGTAATGTCACATTTTTCCCAGCCGCACTTAAAACAATTGAAGTCCTAAACAGACAAATAAAACAACTTCCCTTTCTTTCTCAACAAGCATCCTTTTTTTCACAGTGACCAATAGGATAGGACCTCCAACTAGGATAGGACCTCCTAACTATATTTATTCATGTCTTCTTAGGTTCAGCACTTCGACACCAACAAAGTTCATCCAGTCATGGACCTCTTCATGTGAGCACTTGTGCAGAATATACAACAACTATGTCACCTACCCAGTAACAACATTCAGTAATGACAGAAGTAGCACCTGGTTTAGTCGATTTTTTATAGTTAAAATAGCTCGGATTGGCATTCAAATTAACAAATTATGTTACGGTCCCGCCTGGTTTTATAAATATATTGTATCCCATAGCAACAGATGTATCGTTGTCAGACTAGCTTCATTCTTTACATCTGATTGTTATCACTTTGGGCATGGTGAATATTTATAAATGAAATCCAGCATAAGGCATGAGTGGTGTCTCCTAAAATGTATTTTGTTCTCAGGACTTGAAAATGTGTCAAATTACAACATGAGACTTTTCTACATGGAAACTTTACCAGCTGGACCATATTGTGTATCTATGACCTCCGTTTAATTAACTATTAAATGAAGACCTTTGACCCAGGGAAACATCAAGAGGTCCCTGTGATGATGAGAGTATTCCGAGTATTTGTTTACTGTACTGTATATTGCTGTGCATGGAAATGTGTCACCAAAATAAGTTAAATGAAACAAGATGTTTGGGGAAGTCATTTAACAGATCATTGCATTTAGAAAAAAATGATGCTTGATATGGATTCTGGTGGCTACAAGATGGACCACCCGTGATCTGTAATCATAGGACTATTAGAAGTATCCCTAAGATCCTACTAGAACTGATTTGCACTAAAGCAACCATGTTAATGAATTGGAGTGAGAGCTTCGAATGGGTCTGTGATGCCAGCAAAGCAAAATCCGTAATGATCCCTGATGACAAATGTACAAGGAGATGGATTGCCTTTCTGTCTCCAGTATTTCAGAAAAGATCCACGATAAAGTAAACTGATTGAAATGACTCATTCAACAACTGGGACAAGGAGCCAGCACAAATAGGTCCCAAAACAAGGTTATTAATCTGGATTGGAAGTAGGAAATCCAAACATGTTAATCTGTGTGTGTTGATGTGTGGTAAATATCCACATTGTGGTCGTGTAGGAAAATTATCAGTTTGAATATATACTGTAGACACGCTTTAGTTGTAGAACATGATATGGCTTCAGCTGGTGTGCTAACTGAACACTAATATGGGCTTAGCTGGGAGGCTTGGCAAATGATCTGAAAACACCTGTGTCCACGTCAGTTCAACCCTCATCTTAACTGCCTCGATTACTCTCTGCTCCTTGTTTATTTCCACCGAGGCAGACCTGGCCAGTGCACAGACTACACAAAGATACAACAGGCGTGACTGAATGCATAGCCAGAAGCCTTGAGGTTATTATGAACATCCCACCATTTGCATACTTGAACACCACCTAGAACAAATGCTGTCATTGGCCAACTAGCGGTTTGTCGCAGGACATGGAAGTGCTAGGTGTACATCTCTGTCTGACAGAAGAATGTGTCTCTATAACTTCTCACGGCACGACAGAACTGAGGATTTGGCATCGACACATGTTTTCAGATAGTCAAAGCCTGGGGGATACACTCAACTTAATCAATATTCTCATTGAACATTTTTTCTGTTTTTCCCAATGGAAGATGATTAGCACTACTGACAAAAAAACTGTTGTGAACATTTGGTTTTATTTTTGTGTCTTCTGTGCGTCTGTCTTTAAATGTGTTCAAATGTATACATGTTATTGGCCAGGCAGTGTCTGAAAAAAGACCAAACTGCAACCAATGTCTCTTAGTTCTCTCGCTAACCCTTCTTAGAGTCTGAAGTCTGTGTTTGAAATCTTTTTAGTCATGTTTTCTGTGTTCTAGTTATTCTGTGACACTGTATGTTCCACTAAATACAGACAGAACCCTCACCAGAGCGGTGCAGTAATAAAAGGCTTGATCGTGTTCCTGGATATTGTATGTCTGTTTCATCACCCATCGATGCAGAACACAAACTCTACACTGAACATGTCATGAACATACCATGAGATCACCATCAAGATCTGGATAATTTTGATGTCATCGAATTAGAGGGAAGGACATAAGTATATGCTTTCATGACATAGAAATGAACTCATGTCTACCTTCACTATAATTAACTTTTCCAGCAAATTTAATGTGATGAGAGAACCTACAGGACTGTTAGTAATGTCACTTGTGTAGTACATTTTCTACCTCAGCAGATCAATGTTTTAAAAGGTTCTAAAAGCAGGACTGGGTTCAACAGCAGGAGGGTGCACACAGATAACTTATTCACATTATAACATACAAGGGGCAAAGATAACAAACGTTTCTGAAGATGTAATCCAGGTTCTGTTTCTATTGGAACTCCTATATGAAGATGGAAAAAACGAGATTACTCAGCATGACACATGATGACACACAATGGGTAGGTGATTGGGGAGACCCTCATCAAATGCACTGAAGGCTAATGTATTGTTTTCAACATCATGAGTTATAAAATGTTTACGTTAAGAATGACTGCATTACAAGCAGGGATATTCTTGCACGTTGCTCATATAGCTAGTAACCGCATAGCTCTTACTCTGGAATGTTTCGACCTGACATAGCTGTTGTCCTAGTATTACACCTTTTCCCCGAGAGCAATCTTCCAGTGTAATGGGTGACGTGGCTTTAAATATTTTGCTTTAAATATTTTGTGTACACGATAAACACAAACTACGACGATGAATTGACCAATAATTACCTTGTATATTACACTGCGGTCATGCCCTTCAAGTAAGAGCACTGGTTATTCATGGTAATGTTTTATTAAAAAGGTTATCATCATTGCTATATTATCGATCAGGGGAATTCTGTAGTGATGCCCTATGAACCACAGGCCCATTCAGTCCCATGTCCTTTAAAATAGGCCGAGTAAGAACACAGCTGGATACTTGTCCAGGTGAAGCTGTAACCGAATCTATCTCTGCTTATTTTAAAGAGCGATCTGATTCGACGAGAACGTAATTTTTCATCAAAATACAAATAATAAAATGCAACATAACCATTCTTAGGTTTCATTTAACCGTACGGGTCAGACTAGGAATTAAATAAAAATGTTGACTTGTGAGTGTTTCTTTTAATATTTAGGATGCATTATTAATAACACAGGTAGAAGTCTACATTAATCGTATTATTATCATTGCATCGACAAATAATTTGAACTCTGGATACCAGCATAAACACAAGTTCTTTCGCTACACGAGTAATATTTGTGATCAGCATGCTTTGATTAGCTTGTTTATCGCCTTATTGTTTGGTACCTGCATACGGTGATTAGATTTTTTCGCTCCACGCCAACGCTCCGAGAAGATGCTTTTCTCGATGTCAAACCCATAGCCATTGCTTTTTGGAAACAGCCGGATTCTTTTCAACGGCGTCAGGAACCTTCGGTCAGCCTTGCTCCTGCAGGACCCCTCCCTCCCTGAGCAGCCCTATGCCATATGCGGGTGTCAGTGTTCCGTTAGTAGGGGATGTATGGATTGCTATGTCGTCGTTCTCACCATTGCCTATTGATTTCTGCTGGTTGCACAGACAGAATAAATTATGAAAAAGCCCTCTGCATTGAGGAGACCTATAACAAATGTTGAAATATATAAAATAGCCTAGTATCGTTTAAACATACAATAAGAAGATTTGCTGTTATATGCGGAACGATATGGGATAATTATTGGCTTAATTATGAACTTTGGTTGTTACAACATACATAAAATTACTTACACATTAGTTTATTAATAAATGCCATGCCAGTATCGCCAAATTAAACTCTGATGTTACGCTGTAGTGTGGATAATTGGCCACTAGATGGCACAACGTACCTAAAGACTGATTTACTCCACAACGCTAGAGGTCTCCCCAGAATAGGCAAGGCACACATTTTGTCGATCTGTTGTCATTGTTGGCCAGAGATTTTCATCTGTGTTGAAAGAAAGATGGCGGAGTCAGATGAGCCCAAAACAACTTGTACTTTTCTATTTAAAAAATCTACCAAAAAATGCAACGCTAGGAAGCGAAAAGCAAGTGACAGCGACAAAGGTGAGGTGTATTTGTGTCCAGCCTAATGTTATAGTGAGATGTAACCACCAGACAATAGTAAGCTTAATAAAATATCGCGATAGTTAGCTACTTCTGTAGTACTGTAGATCAAATGAATGCAATGGTTAGGTAGTTATCTAATCTACTGTACCTAGATGGTTAGTTTAAGTTATTGCTTAACATACACACTAAGAACAACTTGTGATTAAATAACCAGCTATGAAACATCGAAGTAATCTAAACCAGAAACGCAATAGCCTCTCATCGTGACCCTACTGTAAACATAAACATTAATGTAGCACCATACTCACATGATGTGCCCACATTGCCTCTGTGTTCTCAGATGGCAATAGTGACGAAGACAACAATGCTGTAGTCAGAAAGGACAAAAAGACAGCTTCGGCTAACCCAATGATTCAAAGGGTAAGGTCATGTGACAACACACACCAGTCTTTTTGTAATTTACATTTTATTGTGTATAATATGGTTTATTTGCTTTCCAGACAAAGAAAGTAGAGAGAGAAGCAGTTTCATCTGGTGAAAGTGACGAGGAAAAAGAAACAAAGAAAATTACTGTGGCTTACAAATCCACAAGGTCAGCGGTGAGTTCATTGCAAGACTTAACATATCTTAGGTTTTTTCCTTTATGTAGTATACTACATCCCCCCTATTTTGCTATGCACTTCATAAAGCCCTCACTATACTCTTCTCTGGGTACAGAAACCGGAAGGGCCAGATGACATGGGAGCAACTGCAATCTATGAGTTGGACACTGCAAAAGACAATGATGCACAGGCCATCTTTGAGAGAAGTCAGAAGATCCAGGAGGTATGACATCAATCCGTACTTGGAGGAACCTGGTCTACCTAGAATGTCTACATCTGGGTATTGTTTTTCTTGCATTCCTCCCCGGTCTTGTAACTTGGCGTGTCAGTTGACAACACCTACTGGTCTTTCTGTGCTCACACTTACTAGGAACTGACTGGTAAAGAGGATGATAAGATCTACAGAGGAATGAACAACTATAAAAAACACATCAAGCCCAAAGACTCAACCATGGGAAATGCGTCCTCTGGCATGGTGAGGTGTGTACGCAACTGGGTGCTTGTCGTGTGTAACAGTTTTTGATGTCTTGCTGAAGTGATCGATTTTGTTTTCACTATGTATTTGCATAGTCACGGTTTCCTGTTGTTTTTCAGGAAGGGCCCAATCCGGGCTCCAGAGCACCTCCGTGCCACGGTTAGGTGGGACTACCAGCCAGACATCTGCAAGGACTACAAGGAGACAGGCTTCTGTGGCTTTGGAGGTGTGTGAAGCTTTGCTGGATGTTCGCTACCCCTACTGTCTCACTTCACTTAAATATCAGTGGAGATCTCTGGCAATCTCCTTAAAATGTTTATTTTCCAATCATAGACAGCTGCAAGTTCCTCCATGACCGCTCAGACTACAAACATGGCTGGCAGATTGAGAGGGAGCTGGACGAGGGGCGCTACGGGGCCAACGGTGAGTGGACAGCAGCAGAGAAACCAGGGGCCGTGTCGACTTAACACAAATGTACGAGGCAGCAGTTGAAATATGCCTGTGATTTCTATGTAGATGAGGAGAACTACGAGGTGAGCAGTGACGAGGAGGACCTACCCTTCAAATGCTTCATCTGCAGAGAGTCCTTCAAGAACCCCATTGTCACCAAGTAAGACATTTCCATTGTAGATAGCCAGTTAGCGTGAATCGTCATTAGGTGGGACAACCAGGCAACACTGCATTAGTTTTATAGTTCAATTTTAGTCCAGACTGACTTACTGTACAGAGTCCTCCCCTGGGGAATTTAGAAGGTGCTTTGTTTAGGGGGATCACAACATTTGGCCCACACAGGAATCAAATCAGTAACCTTATGATCACAAGTCTAATCTCCTAACCACTGAGCCACCAGACATCCTGAGTACATACCTGCTACTTCTTTGAGTAAAGTGTGGGTTGTAAATGCAAAAAGAAATTGTAGAAATTGCAAATATGAACTCAAAGCCAGTACGGGGGGAGTGTGCATTTATGCTGTGAAGAGCTTGCTTCTTTAGAAGTATAGTCCCAGCGTTGCTCGTTACCTGACCGCTCCATCTCCTGCAGGTGTCGCCACTACTTCTGCGAGACCTGTGCTCTCCAGCATTACCGCAAGTCCAAGCGCTGCTACGTATGTAACGTCCAGACCAACGGGGTTTTTAACCCAGCTAAAGGTTAGGATTAAAGCATGTGTCCATGTTGACAGAGGGTTGCACACAATTGAAACAATGCTATGTGAAGAGAAATCTGCTAAATGAGTACCTGCAGATTGGGTAGGTGATGTCTTTAGCAAGGAAATAACACTGTAAACATTCAGGAGGGTTTGTATGTAATGTGGAGTTATTTCTGTATTGCAGCAGCTTTTAAGGATGTCTTCTTTCTACAGAACTGGCAGCAAAGATGGCAAAACAACAAGCCCTACTGGACCAGCCGCCCTCTGAAGAAGAGGATTAGACACATGCGGGTGCAAATACATAACGTTTCCTTCCCAACTTCATTAATGTCAGTTTAGTCTGTTTTACTGTGTCAGTGTGAAGCCTTTTGAAATAAAATCAGATTTTGTAATAGTTGACTGGTTTCTTACAACATAATTACTACGAGAGTCCCAAAGTGAAACGTTTAATTTATTTAGTAAGTTTGTTGACATTAACACTTTCCCTTCACATCTTCATGCAGCCAAGACACACTCAGAAACGAGCACCATTGTAAAGTTCATTTTGTTGTTGCAGGTCATGTAGCCAATAACAAAGTTTAACCAAATACAGACTTGCTTTGGTTCCATACTCCAGTATGTCACATTGTAAAATACTTCACTTGCAAACTGTGAAGTGATTGTACTTTCAACCACTTCAAGTGAATAATTTAGAATTTAGTTTGTTGGAGGTATCCCCTAAACATACCTCCCACATTTAGGGGAACCAGAAATGCTTCCCAGTAACTTATTTGGTTCCATATTCCTAGCACTAAATCATAGTACATAATACATCTAACATGACTCTACAAACTGTTTTCTTTGTTTGGTGCCCAGTAGAAACAAGTGGTATATCATATTGGATAATTTCTGACAGAATTTTCTTGTGCAACAAGAGTGTCTCTGAATAAGTCTACATTAATATGGATGTTAATCAGATCATCTTGAATTAGGGAGAACGTTAGTAACATGTTAAATTTAGCACACTAGCATCCACACGTATACAGAATTGTTCAGAAACATTAGCACAAAATCAAATTACAAGCATTTCTATTTGGCCCAAAATCTGGAAAAAACACCAAAACAAATAGTAAATGCATCCAACAAACGTGTTTATCGTCCCAACGTTGATGTGATCATTACATGCTGGAAATGTGAGCAAAGACTCAACTTCTGGATACCCTTAACACATTCAGGGTCCCTAAAATGTGCTAGAATGTATTACCGTAATATTTCACCCAATGTAAAAATCTCAAATTAAAACTGCCAGTCTGCTTATCCCATAATTTGATAAAAAAAACAACAAGATGTCATTGTCCATATAAGTTGGGGCTTTAGGGTACAGGAATCTCAGCACAATCTAGTGTTAACTAACCTTGCCATCTTGAATTGGGAATTTCAAGCACAAACTCAATCATACAGTAAAACAACCACACCCGACCCTAGAACCTCTTGTCTTAGCTGTGAAGAAATGCAAACACCTAAGTCTTCCAAGAAACTTCCAGAATTGTCCATCTGTAATGCTGGGTGATTGGATCAATCATTGTTTATGCGGTGGGAGCAGCAGTAAGTCCGTCAACGGTAATGTGAATATGGCTCTAGACTTGGACAAGTGAACAGTTAACAAAGCCTCCCAGCTCCACCTTTACTGGAAACCTGACTGCAGACAAACTCCCATAGGTCCATAGTAGTAGGTAAGAGGTAGTCAGTTTAAAGGACTGACTGCTCATGTATATTTAGACAGGAGCACGAGCAAAGAGAAAAGATGGCTGCTAACTTTAAAAAGGAAGGGAAACTCTTCAGTATGAATTATTTACACGGGCCATTTTAAAAGAACAAAAACAGAAACCTCGTCTCCTCAAAGTGCCTCCTGTTAAAACTGCTTGTTTACTACGTTTCCCAATAACCTTCGGTTTTTCCATGGTCAAAAGTCCCAGTCATCCATATCCAGATGGCTGATGCCAGATTCGAGGCTGGCCAGCCCAGAAGGAGAGTCCTGATGCTGGGTACACTCAAAGCCGGTGATGGGCGACACAGGCCGGAGCAACTCAGGGAGGGCCTCTGATGGCCGACGCTTGATCTGGAAAACAATGGGGTAAATACTATTCAGTAGTGATTATTCATATTCACAGGCTCGTTTAAAATGACTAAAGTTATATTTTGTGTTGCGGGGTTAGTGGGCTAAGCTACACTCCACTCACCTGTTTGAAAAAGGAGTGGCCAATGAGAGCACTGGCAGAAGGTCTGAGGAGAAACAAAAACAAGGACACGTTTTAAACTCATAAGTGTCATGATGTGAGGACCGGTGGCCTACGTAGCCTAGCGCGGCTCACCTCTTCTCCGGGTCCCTCTGCAGACACAGCTCCACAAAGGCGTGGAAGTGGGGCGAGAAGGTGCGGTTGTAGGGGTGTCCCCCCAACGAAGAGGACGGTTCTCCGTTAGAGTGGCGAGCCCCCCCGCCACTGTGGCCCTCGCAGATCCCGGAGTCGGCCCCCGAGCGGGAGGGTTTCATGGTCAGCTCCTCTGGGGGGATGGTGGTGGCGTCCAGCAGACAAGGGACTGTCCCGTTCAGCTTCTCCAGCAACATCTAGAGGAACAGGGGCACAGGTCAGTCGCGTGAAGTGCATGCGAAAGAAGTCGGAGTGGTTGTTTTCAAATCACCGCTCACCTGTGTGGCTGGCATGTCTTTGAACGGCACGTGCCCGTTCGCTAGCTCACAGGCAGTGATCCCGAGGCTGTAGATGTCCGACCGGAAGTCGTACCCCTGCAGGTTCTAAGACAGGACGGCGGGTTACTGAGGCTGGGCCCACATGACTCATAACGGTGGTATGTTGGGACGGCTGTGCGGTTACCTGTTGCAGGACCTCTGGGCTGAGCCAGGGCAGAACCTTGATGCTATGCTGTGGGAAGTCATGGACCACTCTGGCCCGCTGGCCGTGACGGATCAGACTGATGATGCTACGCAGACCTGACATAAACACCTGGCCGTCTGCGGAGATCAGCACGTGGCTGGCCTTCACACTCCTAAACACATGTGCCGGTGTGAATTCAATCGCTATAGAAATTATGCAAATTAAGACAATCCTGTACAAAGCTTTTTACACTTGAGGTACCAAAGCCTCACATTTCTGTACGACAAGTCCGGTACTGGTACACTATATTCCAAAAGTATGTGGAAACCCCTACTAATGGTGGTGGAGGGATAATGGTCTGGGGCTGTTTTTCAGGATTTGGGCTATGCCCCTTAGTTCCAGGGAGGGATCATCTTGTTACAAAATAGAAAAAAAACTAATTTTGACCATTGTGCAACATTTCTGCAACCGTTTGGGGAAGGCCCTTTCCTGTTCCAGCATGAATGTGCAGAAAATGGGGTCCATAAAGACATTGTTCAATGAGTTTGGTTTGGAGGAACTTAAGTGGCCTGCACAGATACAGGCCTAAACTCAATTGAACACCTTTGGGATGAATTGGAAGAGTGATTGCAAGCCTTCTTGTCTAACATCAGTGCCTGACTTCACAAATGTTTTTTTGGCTGAATGGGCATAAATTCCCACTTCAACATCTTGTAGAAAGTCTTCCCTGAAGAGTGGCAGGTCTTAGAGCTGCAAAGGGGGGGGGGGCAAATCCATTTTAATGCATGGTGCTGATGTCTTACCGGTGTACATAACCCATGTGGTGGATGTAGTCCAGGGCTTTGAGCATGCCCAGTAGGATGTAGGCGATGGCCAGCTCGTTCATGCCATCAGTGAAGTAGGTACTGATCAGGTCTCTGGCTGATCCTAAAGAGACAGTATGAGACAGTGATAAACAACCCATCCCTCCTGTCTGTGCTGGTGTCCATCTGAGCAGGATCAGTGTTGCTGCTCACCGTAGGCCATGAAGGGGCTGATCACCCACAGCTCATTGTCCGCTATGAAGACTGTCCTGTAGGGCAGAATGCTGGGGTGGTGGAACAGCTTTGATACGTGGAGCTCAGCCTGGCAGGCACAAAGCAGTTAGACTGGGTGAGCTTCAACAGACGCTGTGTTGGAACTCAGATATAAGACCGACTGTAGGATAAGGTTACAGAAGAGGATGTAATAAAGGCTGTCCAAGGATGACTGGAGCGATTGTGCCGGTCAACCTGATAGGGACATCTGCTGACCGGTTGCCACGATGAAGCGTGGTGACAGGGGCTGACCTGCAGGTAGTTGACCATGTCATTGGTGCAGGACTCCAAGTCAATCCGACGGACAGCGACGTGCTCCCCTGTGGGTCTGTACGTGGCCAAGTTCACAGTCATCAGGTCCTCAAGGCCTCGACCTAAACACACACACACACGCACACTGAAGCCAAAGACAAAAGAGAACACACTGTCCCCAACACAACCGCACCACACACCCCTGAGCTCCAAGCCTGACACTAAGTGACAGACAGACTGACCTATGATGGTTAGGAGCTGGTAGGCACTGCTGTCAGGGAGGAAAGTTCCCATGTTGTCCCTGGAAGGCTGTGGGAGGGGCGTCAGACTCTCGTGACTGTCTTCATGGGCCTGACAGGGACAAACAGGGAAGGAGTTCACTTTGGGAACAACATACATTCTTATGCTATTGGCCGTTACCCTGGGCATGGAGATAATAACCTAGTCAGATGCTGGATGCTAGCTCATATACAAACACACTACAGAGCTACGTGGGTACAAGCAGTACTTGTAGAACCTGAGCAGGGAGCGTCAGGTTGGAACTCTGTTATTGACAAATTAAAAAGCAAGCTAGATAATGTATGAATTCATGCCTACACCCAACCTGAACACATCACAGTGCTAGAAACGAGTAGCCTGGTGTTTAAACACATGCAGTGAGGGTACTTGCCTGTGACAGCTACCAAAACATAAAGGTGTCAGTGTCACTACTCAAAAGACAAAACAAGGCACCCAATCACAGTGTTAATAGAAGCTCAAATATTAAACTACATCTGCTGAGTCGGTCCATCACTGTAAAAGTGGTTGGCTGGAGAATAATCTATAGGGTATAATCATACCAGTTAATCAATACAAACTACAGTACATAATAATAACCAATTCTCAAACACTCCAACCAAAAACGTTAATGACGCATTTGTGTTCTTGTCAACAAGGTTAACGTGTGGGGGGAGGGGTAGCGGACAGATGGAAGCAGCAACATGCTGGTTCTGATGAGTCATATCAAAAGCGTTTCCATGGAGACGCGTAGGGAGATTTACAGGGTTGCCATGCATTACCCAACATGGAACTCCATCCAACACGAGTTCGGAAGCGTTGACGGACACAGTTCTACACAGTAGCTGCCCAATTAACAGAGGACAATGAACCATCTGGTCCTTCCCAGGAGGCCACACCCCCAGCTTTCTAGCAATACGTAACTACAGTGAAGAGGCCACAAGCAAAGTGTTCACACTTTACAAACATCAAACAGTCAGGATGGGACAACAGACACCAACATCTCTAACACTGAGGTCATGTGACCAGAAGCCAGGGAGATTGGTTTTAATGGACAATGTGGCATTTCCTTTGACAGCTATAAAAGACACGTGCAGAAAAATGAAGCCTGGTAACCACAGATGACCTGTGATTGTCCACTCTAAAGCCATGAATTATGATTGTGAAACATGAAGATCTGTTTCTTTTGAACTAGGGAGTTATATAGAGCAGTGGTTTTCAACCCTCTCCTCGGGCCTACCAGACATTCCACAGTTTAGCCGTAACCACTGAGCTAGCACACCTGATTCAAGTCATCTACTAATGATCAGGCCCTTGATTAGTTAATCCGGTGAGCCAATTCAGTGGCTAAAGTTGAACTGTGGAACTTCTGGGGCCCTATGTATGAAAGCTTGCGTATGCTGGTTTTCACGCACACGGTGTAATGTATAAAAAATAACTTGACGTGAGATTGTGCGGGCCATCCGCAAAGTCTTGTCTGGCTCTTTAACGTGGCGAACTGAAAAGTGCCATAACTCACCAAACATTACAAAATAAAGTTTCCACTACAGTTACCGTCATATGTCTATGATGTTGACTATTCAAAAAACAAAATTACCTCCGCCAATAAAAGTTTGATCATTGATGAGGATGATTCACATCAAAATGCAAAAAACCAAATGGAAAATGCTATTAACTGTTTAATCCGCCACCACTTCTGTTAAACTTGAGGGTGTAAAACGAATGACAAAATCACTCAGGAAATGCATGTCAACCTCTGTATATGGTTAATATTGCACGCAGCATGGATTACTAACCAGATGAAATATATACTTGCTGTGCTGTGCAACTACAAGATTGGCATCGGAAAATGCAATTGTCTGTGAGCCTGACTCTGGCTTATCCAGAACATACAGGAGGCATGACGCACCCATCCACCTCCCAATGATGAAACGCAGTAACAGGTGGGCAAAATCACTCTCGTGTGATGCTCAATTGATCCTGTGGATTGTGTAAATATGTGAACAGGGTGTAGGTAATTAGGTGTACCATACCCAGCAAATTCTCTGGTGTTAAACCAACGCCCTAAGTGTTAAATTAACACACAGTGTTAATGGGACATATACAAAAACTGAGTGTTAATAAAATTTTCACAGACCTGTTTTTCTTAAAGAAGCACTCCTGTTCTCCACACATTACCCGTATTAACTGCACCCGTTTGAACTCATTACCTATATAAAAGACAACTGTCCACACACTCAAAACAGATTCCAACCTCTCCACAATGGCCAAGACCAGAGAGCTGTGTAAGGACATCAGGGATAAAATTGTAGACCTGCACAATGCTGGGATGGGCTACAGGACAATAGGCAAGCAGCTTGGTGAGAAGGCAACAACTGTTGGCACAATTATTAGAAAATGGAAGAAGTTCAAGATGACGGTCTGTTTGAGGAAGAAGAAGGATGAGTACAACCCCAAGAACACCATCCCAACCGTGAAGCATGGAGGTAAAAACATCATTCTTTGGGGATTGTTTTCTGCAAAAGGGACAGGACGACTGCACCATATTGAGGGGAGGATGGATGGGGCCATGTATTGCGAGATCTTGGCCAACAACCTCCTTCCCTCAGTAATATCATTGAAGATGGGTCGTGGCTGGGTCTTCCAGCATGACAATGACCTGAAACACACAGCTAAGGAGTGGCTCCGTAAGAAGCATCTCAAGGTCCTGGAGTAGCCTAGCCAGTCTCCAGACCTGAACCCAATAGAAAATCTTAAGAGGGAGCTAAAAGTCCGTATTTCCCAGCGACAGCACCGAAACCTGAAGGCGAAGGTCTGTATGGAGAAGGTCTGTATGGAGGAGTGGGCCAAAATCCCTGCTGCAGTGTGTGCAAACCTGGTCAAGAACTACAGGAAACGTATGATCTCTGTAATTGCAAACAAAGGTTTCACAGTTGAAGTGTACTTACGATAAAAATTACAGACATCTACATGCTTTGTAAGTAGGAAAACTGCAAAAATCGGCAATGTATCAAATACTTGTTCTCCCCACTGTATATAAAAATAGGTCTGGGACGGTTCATAACCGACTTTGGGACGTTTACGGGTGGTTACTAACGTACATGTTTAAACATGAGGCTGATGAAGCAGTTTATAATTCATATTATGATAAAAAATTCATATTCATGATAAAAGAGCCTATTAAAAATTAACTTCACAAGCGCAGCAATATTTTTGCTTCTCCACATAGGGAGAACACAAATGAGATTGATATTCTCCCGACGAGCCACATTCTGAAACGCGCACCTGATGCGAACAGTTTTTGTAATATGTAATGGCGAATTCACACGTGACACGGCAACGACAAAAGAAAAATCACCGTACAGCTTCGTAATGCAGACACTTGTAGACTGCAATCAACATTGTAATCAATCTTCCGCATCTTCAAGATGGTGAACAACATTGCATACATCTGTCCTCCTCCAGCAAGGCAAGTAACAGGAACTGTTTTCAGTTTAGTATTCATTGACAATACGAAAACTGAGCTGTCAAAGCTTTTCTTGCAACCCCATAAACCCATAGGTGAAAGCAACATCAGAGAATGTCTAATAAGGATGGGCTCTGGCAACATATTAGCTCTTCCTTGGTGGTACAGAAACTTCCGGTAATGGTGCGGTACGGCAAAGCACCGCACAAGTTGGATTATTTCAACCCTTGCGACGGACCCGGCACACCGCATCCACATTTTGCCGGATCCGGTAGATCTGCCGCAGCGGTGCACATTGCTTCCTATTGAAATGAATGACTTCCGTCTCAACGCAACCAGTTAGCGGGCCTGGTGTGAATACAGCATTAGAGATGACTATTTAGCATAATGGTAAAACATATAAAGAGAGAAGGTTTTGAGACCAGTTGCAAAAATATGATTGTGACCTCAGCTTTTTGGAAAACGGAACACAAACGAAATGTAGTTTTAATGCAGGTTTAAATGGCATGTCAGGTTGTTTAAAAACAAATTAGCAATGATCGGATTGACTATAGGGTAAATATGCAAGGTTATATAGGCCATCTACATATAAAATCTTAGAGAACCATTCCAATGTTGTTCAAATAGGCATATTATTATTATTATTATTATTATTATTATTATGTGAATTATACTGGGCCAGACCGCAGGCGAGATGCTGCCGCATTTCAGTTGTCTGTAGACTGGCTAACAGTAGCTCTAGAGAAAATGGTTGTATGATCTTCTTGACCTGAGATTAATGCATACCAATTCAAACGTGCAAAATTGTTTTCACACATGAGATTTTTGCATTTGTGGAAAAATCTAAAACGCGAGCCCATCATCTGCATTTTAGTTTATGGGAGGACACAAGGCGGCGTTAGTGCCTCGTTCACGTGCGGTCAATCTCATGTTGATTGTGATAAGTTGCGCAGGACCTGGTGTACGACCGGTTTCATACATGTGAATATTTCTGTGCGTAGGTACTTTTCCAGTTTTGGGCGTACGCCATCTTCTGGTATGTAAGCTGTGCAATATTTTATACATGAAGCCCCTAATGTGCTCTGAGGAAAGGGTAGAAACCACTGAATCCAGCCCTGTCCTCAGAGGCTACCCACTGTCCTCAGAGGCTACCCGCTGTCCTCAGAGGCTACCCGCTGTCCTCAGAGGCTACCCGCTGTCCTCAGAGGCTACCCGCTGTCCTCAGAGGCTACCCGCTGTCCTCAGAGGCTACCCGCTGTCCTCAGAGGCTACCCGCTGTCCTCAGAGGCTACCCGCTGTCCTCACCATGGCACTAATACTGACTCCCCCCATCTCACCAATAGGAAACGCTGGTGGGTGACATTGGAGGGGTTTAAACTCAAAGAACATACAGTAGTGAATCAGATGCCCATGCAAGGAAGCACACAGCCACAGGGAATGTCAATCAATTCACGTGTAACCTCTCACACGCACGCACAAGCCAACACGCAGATGTAACGATCAAAAGCCATGACAGGAGTACCGCACTTACTTTCCTGTGAACACTTTCCTGAGCTTGCTCTGGGGTAGAGAAACCACATCAATGACATAAACACAGGCAGGAGAAGGATGTGGCTTTAGAGCAGCTCAGGATTCTTTGTGGAAGTGTGAAGTACAGCATGTAGCTCACTGGTGCCCAGCACAGTTCAGTCAGACTGACTAGTTAAAACCAGCTGCCCAGTTTGGATCATTCTCCACTAATTGATCTTAGAGCATGAATGATGTACATTTAATAATATGCCTACCATCTATTATAACAAATGACATTCTCAACCCCCCCCCAATTTAAATCTGGCATCAATATTTTTAAAAATTGTTGCTGTGGTAGCTGGGCATATATTCTGCAGAAGTTTACTGCATATTATACTGAGTTTGAATGTGAATTGAGCACAATGCTCAGCAGATTTACTTGCACTGATTTCATCTAGCCGTCCTTGTCCTAACGTTGTGTGCCGTGTGGGTTTACCAGTATTCTGATTGGCTTCATCTCAAGATTAGCTAAAGCAAGGCAAATTTGACAAAACTGAGCACATTTGCTCTGACATAGAACAACTGAATCAAAAATCATCTTCTCTTCTTGATAATGGCCTGTAAATAGAAAATGTACATCTCTCAACACAGGGCATATTTTACTGGTTCTAAAGAGAAAAATCCACCCACTTGTGTCACTAGACAAATTAAATGTCAGCACAATACATGCCCACATCAAACCACACCATAAAGGGCAAATCAGGAAGTGCAGCTGCCTTTTAAAATGTGTGTGTTGTTATATGAACACAATACAGATGTAGAGTTATCATCTTTAATACATGGTGTAAATTGTGTCCTTGGTACTTTTGATAAATCAGTGTAGATTCAGTCTAGTAGCTACAGTGTTTCTCAGCTCCAGTCGATAGCAGATTGAATCTACTGAAATTCACCTTCTGACAGAATTACTGAGTTGAACAAATCCTTCCATAATTAACTTTTTGTAAAAGTACTCAGAACGTGATTAAATGCGGCTCCAAGCATTCAAGATATATTCGTGCACAACGTTGACCTATTTTACCTAACTCTACTATACCAGTAGACATTTCTTTCATCCCTGAGAAAGTTTAAAATTAAAAGTTAAATAATTTAAAAACGAAACTTCTCAAACTTACATGAAATTAAATTATTTTGTTATTCTTCGTTTTTTAAATGATACAAATTGGACAGCTAGGCAACACATTCTTGGAGGAAGCATGTGATCGATCTTTGCATGACGAGGTTGTGGCTGAGTACTGTAGCTTGATTCCTAGTGTTATAACCAAAGTCAGGGTTTAGTGATTAGTTGTTGAATTAACCATTTCTACCGTTAGCTGTAATCGATGACAGGAGTTTGGAAACACTGATCTAGAGAAAGTTTCTGTGATTATGCATTGCCACATGGACACAGCAGCCAAAAGCATAAATTCACACAAATGAAAATGGCACAATTAAGAGTGATATGTTGAGATGAAGTCACAGAAATATGAAGACGCAAAGCTTGATAGCAGGACACAAAATATGATTTCCTTAATAAATGTTGACTTCATTTACAATACACCAAAGATAGCAACAATCCAACAGTGCCAGACATACAGTATACAGAAATGTCACATCTACTGCATTGATCAAGTCCACCAAACAAACAAACAAACAAACGCAGTCAAACTGGCACATTCTCCCTATAGTGGAAAACATTGTAAGGCAGAGTAGAAATGTTGAAGTTTGTTTTTGCCCTCTCATAAACCATTAGAGCACAAACATTTAGTAGCTCTTATGTGTCCCGAGTATGTGTATCCATCAACATAGTGCCAAAGCACCAATGCTAATGTTAATACTCATTGTTTCTAAGAGGGAATTGCTTTTCTGTTTATTTTTTAAGTGCCATGCAATGTCTTATTTTGAAAGCAAAGCTGCGCTTAGAAGGACGTGGGTCTGTAGCAATTTTTGTGAGAAGGTGTGGCAATATTTGATCTGATGATAGGTATTGCGTGTCCTGTCACTTAAAGAAGCCTTGTCACTTTGACCTCACCTCCAAATAACTCCAAATCCCTCAGGCTCTCCACGCTAAATTTCTCAGAGACCCAGCGCTGTAAAGGAGAATGACAGTCAGGGGACAAACCCAAGGGGTTACCAAAACATTTCTCCTTTCTATCAATTATAAACATTATGCACAAGTAATATAGCTGTTCTAGGCTGAGCTGTTCTAGGCTGAGCTCCAACTACAAATGGCTGCTTATGATGTTTGCTCACCAAAAAAAAAGACATGGATCCTGTTGACTTTGGTAGCTAGAACCGCAGAATCTCCTTCCAAAAAGAATGCTGTAAGAAATGAACGTCTTAACTATCGGGTAAAATAGAATGGGAAAAATAACTAGCTAGCTTTTAAATGTTATAGCTACTGCAGGAACTACAGTATAACGATAGGTAATTGTACTGTAACACTAATATGGAAATAATTTATTAAATAGTAATCGTTACCTAGGAAGCCCCGAACCATTATATTGACATCTAAACAACAACATTAGGTAGCACAGTTTACAGCATATCTTGGTAGCTAACTCAGATGATCTAGTCACTTCAGAAAGTAAAAACCTCGATAATGATGTACGTATAGAAAACATACCAAGTAGGTACACACCTTTATGTGAAGTTGCTGTGAAAGATACAATCTAGTATCTAATATTGAAGCTTGTTGGATAGTTTTCTTGCTTGCTTTTCTTGCTAGGTAACACTATTAAATTAGCTAGTTAGCAAGCTAGATCCAATGCAATATTTTTACGTTGTCGCAAAATAGGGGTTCTTCATTGGTCAGATTAAGGTTCATGTTATTACACGTGTTATGTAATTGGATGAAATAACCAAAAAGGCTGTCTTTCATTTCACATGTCTGCATTGATTGGCTGTTTGTTTCTGAAGCAAGACGTCGCTCCTATTCTACGTGTACACGTTTTGGTGTGACGCATAACACGTTCGAGTCGCGCTTGTAAGGTTTTGCAGTGGTAAACAGGTCTTTCTTCGCGGTGAAAACACAGGTAAATGAAAATTACCTGCTTCAATGAAATAAGCATTTACATTTTTAACGTCCTCTAGATCAAATCGAATTTGCAAATGTCGCTGTCAAGCTATATTTGCATTGTCAATCATTCGTCACATACCCAACTCATCGTGCTGCGGCCCGAATAGATTAGCACGCTAACTAGCTAACTACATAAATAACATGACGTTAGTTAGCCTGTAAATAGCGAATATTGTCCATCCAGATCCTTCATATGTGTTTATGTTAATTTCCCATAAACTACAGAAAATATTTAACCAAATCCATACATTACCACAAGCAGACGTGTTGGGTTTGCCACACATAAGGCCTGCAAAAATTGGACTGCGAATGATTCTGGCCTGGGACGAAACGATAAAGCGCAAAACCATAAACTGATTGATCCCGGCCAGTGTTAAGCTGATATCGTTAAATATACTCGGTAGTAAGAATGTACTTGATTAATGTGGTTTACGAAAATGAACACGTTTACTAATACGGTTGTGTTTGCTCAATATACCCCGGCTAACCCCGAAAATGCCAGTCACCAACGCAGTTCAGTAGGTAAAGAAGGCGTAAAACTTCATGTCGTGACTGTGTTAACGTTATTCAAAAGAACGCTACTAAGACAATCCCGGATTACACATTGGCTTGTAGTTGTGGTATATTTAAGGAATAAGGCTCTGGGTTATGTGATAAATTGCAAATATACTAGTAGTGTCCAGGCTCTTCCTGATGTGTTTTGAGAAGAACAGCTATTATCTATGGTATATTGGCCATATACCATGAGGAACCACCTCGTTCCTTATTCTTTACCTATAATGTCAATCAGCCAATATAAGCATAAACTGAATGGTTTGCATCCTGAATAAGTAGGTAATTAAAGAGGAGTGTGTGTATATATATGTTCAATATAACATGGCTAAGAGCTGTTCTTAGGCACAGTGCTTTGCAGAGTGCCTGGACACAGCACATAGCTATATGACTACTTTGTACTGCACTGAAAGTGTTGGTAATCAGTTTTATAGGCCTCTTGGGAATTTGTGATAGTTTGCCATTATACCACAGGTAAACACATCGTCCTGGCACAAATACCACTGATATGACACAACGTTTTAAATGTCTGGTTCTCTGCTTGAGCATGCCTGTTAAACCTCTTTAGTGTAAGTTGCTTTGGGGGGTAAAAAATTGCATGTACTTGAGCAAAGTACTTTACCCTAAGTTGCTCCAGGGCATGTTGCTGTACTTACTGTAAGTCACTCTGGATAAGAGCATCTGCTAAGTGACTAAAATGTAAGCAGGATTGCTAAATTACTACAAATAAAAAATGTGGCAACCACAAACGGTTTCAACAGGTGATTTAGTGTTTCTAATGTCCAGTTGTAGACCGAGGTAAAATACAACCAATATTCAAATAGAAATAATTGTATTTCACCCATGCTACCTTAAGTACTGTAGAACAACCATGAACTGGAGCAAAGGTGGCCCAAGTGGCAAGCGAGGGTTTGGCTTTGGAGGATTCTCCCTTGGTGGTGGAGGAGGAGGTGGAGGAAAGAAAGAAGAACCGCGCATGCCTCCCAAATTACACACGTCCTTTGGTTCTGGGTCAACTGGAGGTTATGGCAAGAACCAGCAACTACCAGCATTCTACAAAATAGGAACCAAAAGAGCAAATTTTGATGAAGAGAATGCGTGAGTATTTAATTCTGTCCTCTTAGGGTTAGATAAGGTTTTACTTTCTTAAACACATCTGATTGTTAACAGGGTTACTACCTGAAAGCCTTTAACAAATGCAGAAAATTAAGCATTACAATATATCTTAATTAAACTTACTATACCCCTGTGGCTATAAAAGCTGCCACTCTTTTAGGAAGGCTTCCCACGAGATTTTGGAGTGCATCCATTTGCAATTTCATTAATGGACAATGTGTAAAAATGGTATTACATTTGGCAAGTAGATTTAGGCTCACTAAAGGTACAGTTGACGCACCACTGCTGTATTCACACATCACTTTTTTTTGACAGTTGGCATCTAGCTATCGTATTGATGACAGTTGAATGTTTTGACATAATTTGGAATGTAAATATGCCCCTTTTCAAGTCAAAGCGAATTCTCTTGCTAATATTGCTGTCATTGTATATACTTGTAAAGGCTTTGTTTTAGTCCCATTTTATTCCCATCCCCCATAGCACCACTGAGGATAATATAAAAAAAACTAAAATTTTTAACAATTTATGCATGCGTAAAGTTTTCAATTCCTTTTCAAACCCATTTCTAGGTATTTTGAAGATGACGAAGAGGAGTCAAACAGCACAGACTTGCCGTACATCCCAGCTGAGAACTCCCCCACGCGGCAGCAGTTCCAGTCTGGGGGGGGCTCAGACAGTGAGGATGACCCTCTGGATGCCTTCATGGCTCAAGTGGAGGTGAGGCCAAATCTCCGTCCTACTGCTAGAACATGTCAACATTCACAAACGTCTCTGTGTAAGATCACGTCTGTCAGTACTTGATTCATTTGACTCTGTGCTGTAGGACCA
>JACXGM010000117.1:74378-95539 GCA_016801145.1 Umbra pygmaea
AGTACTTGATTCATTTGACTCTGTGCTGTAGGACCAAGTACTTGATTCATTTGACTCTGTGCTGTAGGACCAAGTACTTGATTCATTTGACTCTGTGCTGTAGGACCAAGTACTTGATTCATTTGACTCTGTGCTGTAGGACCAAGTACTTGATTCATTTGACTTTGTGCTGTAGGACCAAGTACTTGATTCATTTGACTCTGCTGTAGGACCAAGTACTTGATTCATTTGACTCTGTGCTGTAGGACCAAGCAGCCAAAGATATGAAGAAACTGGAGGAGAAGGAGAAGAAGTGTGAAAAGTAAGGTCCCTTTTGTTTCCTATTTTATGTATTGCCTTAAACATTATTGTGTTAGTTATTTACATTTCCAAAAGCGTTATTCAAGGCCACCATGCAGGCAGGTGTAGTACACACTTCACTTAACACCTGTTTAGGTGATTTGCACCGGTGACCTTATTTAATTTATATTGTGTCAAATTTATATTGTGTCCACTGACGATTGAACTTTGGCACTTCAATTCCAGTCTTTTACCAATGATAAACAAATGTTAGTCTGATTATCAATAATCTGACTTTCCATTTAATTGCCTTGAATTTCTCTAATTGGCCAATACTGTAGGTAACAAACCAATTTTGCTTTGCATAGCTTCTTTGTAGAGAAGGGTTAAGAGTGTCGTTAGAGAGGTTGTGGGGAATCATGGGTGAAGGAACGAGTCGCAGGGAAGTTTTTTTTTCTCCGCTTGTTTTTCCAGGGGTATACGTGATGACATTGAAGAGGAAGATGAGCAAGTGAGTGACACATCCAACGTTCCTAATTTACATCTAATTTACATCTCTAATCAGAGATATGCCAGACCACACCTCCTCATGCTGAAGTTTCTCATCCTGTTTTATCTTTCTCTCTCTGTCGCTCTTTCTTGTCCTCTGTCACTTTCTCTCTTTCCTTCAATCACTATGCCTGTCTTTTTGTTCTCTATTTCTCGCTCTCTCAAACTACGCTAACAAACCTAATTGCAGGTTGAATCTTTCGCCCCATCCTTGAGGCATCTCTAGATGCAAACTTGGTGTGTTTAAAAATAAGAACATGGATGAATTCCTGATCCAAGCATGTAGATAGATCCTTCATGATCTTACTTGTAGTAAAACAAACAGTACTGTAGTTAAACACACCGTACTGTAGTCAAACATACCATACTGTATTTAGCATACCATATTGTACATAAACAAAACGTGCTGTGTTTAAGCATACCATACTGTACCTAAACATACTTTTCTGTATTTAAGCACACCGTCCTTTAGCTGAACACACCGTCCTTTAGCTGAACACACCGTCCTTTAGCTGAACACACCGTCCTTTAGCTGAACACACCGTCCTGTAGCTGAACACACCGTCCTTTAGCTGAACACACCGTCCTTTAGCTGAACACACCGTCCTTTAGCTGAACACACCGTCCTTTAGCTGAACACACCGTCCTTTAGCTGAACACACCGTCCTTTAGCTGAACACACCGCCCCGTAGCTGAACACACCGCCCCGTAGCTAAACATACTGTGTTGAAGCTAAGGTTCAACAGTCAACTGTAGGTGTTCCTTGTAATGGGAAGCCTAATAGTTTGTAAAGGAAGAGACAGTTGTGACATTGATCTGTACCAACCCAATTAACCCTTAAAGCCATTGTTAAATAGCGACATTGATACAGTGATGATCATCAGAGCACTGTACTGTGGATGGTGTTTGAGTGTTGTGTGTATACACAGGTTAGCAGAATGTTTACGCTGGTTTCTGGTTAACGTGCGTATCTGTGCTCCATGCAGGAAGCCTACTTTCGCTACATGGCCGAGAACCCCACAGCCGGGATGACAGCGGAGGACGAGGATGAGAACATAGACTACGACAGCGATGGGAACCCCATAGCCCCCGCCACTAAAAAGATCATCATGCCTCTGCCCCCTTTAGACCACTCTGAGGTACCGGCAGCACCGTGCTCCGCCCCTCCCCCTGTAGCCAGTGAGCCCCGTGGTGTCCTGTCATCTGGGAGGGATTTGATGTGCCTTTTTTCTCATCCCTTGGTTAGATCGACTACCCGCCGTTCGAGAGGAACTTTTACACGGAGCATGAGGAACTTCTGAGCCTAACGGGTTCTGACGTGTTGGAGCTGAGACACAAGCTCAACCTGAGGGTGAGTGTCTGGACTCTTGTCAATATATCCCTTTATCAGCCGGGCTGTTTGAACCCTTTGATTTTGAAACTGAACCCCTCTCGTCTCCCCCCGTTTGTCTCTTCATTGCGTTAAATGGATGCCGATAGGTGTCTGGGGCTGCCCCTCCTAAACCCTGCACCAGCTTCGCACACTTTGGTTTTGATGAGCAGCTGATGCACATTATCCGCAAGTCGGAGTACACCCAGCCGACTCCTATACAGTGCCAGGTATCCAGGTGTTATGTTTGTATATCTTGCCGGTACATTATAAGTGTATTGGTCAAAGCCCTCAGCTGTGTTTTCTTCCCTGTGATGTTTAGGGAGTGCCCATCGCCCTGAGTGGACGTGACATGATTGGCATCGCAAAGACTGGTAGTGGCAAGACTGCAGCCTTCATCTGGCCCATGCTGGTTCATATCATGGACCAGAAAGAACTGGAGCCAGGGGAGGGGCCCATCGCAGTCATCGTGTGCCCTACCAGAGAGCTCTGTCAACAGGTACTTAGCCCACTAACATAGGCCGCAAACAAGCTGTTACTTCGTGACATAAAAGTAATCCATTGTGCTGAGCTGATTGTTGTGCTCCTCAGATCCATGCGGAATGTAAGCGTTTTGGGAAAGCCTACGCGCTGCGCTCAGTGGCGGTGTATGGAGGAGGTAGCATGTGGGAGCAGGCCAAGGCCCTTCAGGACGGGGCAGAGATAGTTGTGTGCACCCCGGTAGGAGCTCCGCTGGCATGCGCTGGGTTTAGTCTTTACTAGAAGAGACAAAAAATTTATGTTTTATTTGACTGTTGGGGTTGTGTGTATTTTAGTCTGTATTGTGTACTAATAATATTAAAATATACACAACACAAAGAGTAAAATATACACAACACAAATAAAATAATAAAATGTATATTTAGTAGTATATTTTAATCTTTCTGTTGTGTGTATTTTAATCTTTGTGTTGTGAATATTGTTCCTGTCACAGGGTAGACTGATTGATCACGTGAAGAAGAAGGCTACGTCTTTGCAGAGAGTGACATACCTAGTTTTTGATGAGGCAGATCGAATGTTTGATATGGGCTTTGGTAAGTTTGCTCTTTCCTTTACATATTCCAATTTAGTTCTGAAGTTGGTATGCCACCTATTCATGTACTGTTATTTCTTTCAGAGTATCAAGTGAGATCCATTGCCAGCCATGTCCGGCCCGATCGACAGAGTGAGTGTGTTCGTGGACATCTTTAGAGCTCCTTTGTGTTGGGGCTGGACGATGTAACTGAACTATTGCACATTTTAGATAGAGGTCATTCATTGTTATCTTCGTATTAATCTTGGTAGAAACCAATGAGAGCTATGTGTCTGGGGTTGTGATAAGGGAGAGTATATCTTGTTTTACAAGCTATGTTCTGGCAGGCCTTGTTCTATCAGCCTTTGTAAAATGTCTTAAGGCCTGAATGATCGTTAAGGCCTGTTTTGGGGTGAGGTGAGTCTGATATGCACAGCAACTTTTATGTTGTCTTGTAAGAGTTGTTTGGTAGTCATGTTTGTTGTCACTGGGTTGGGGTTGTGACTTTCTGTTTTAATGAATGTTAAATATCACTCTTCACAGCTCTTCTGTTTAGCGCCACCTTCCGTAAGAAGATTGAGAGGCTGGCCAGAGATATCCTGATGGACCCCATCCGTGTGGTTCAGGGAGACATCGGAGAGGTAACGTCCTGGTAACATCCTGGCTGCTGAAATTTGTAGTTATTACTTATGCACATTAAAATGTACGTAACATTATGTATATGAAATGTACATAACAAATAACTAGAAATTAGCATTAGAATGAACTTCAGCAGTGTACGATTATAAAATCTTTTCTTGAATTTTCCTGTCATCTGAGCCCTCTTGAACAAATGATATGTGGATAAGTCTTTTTAAAAAATTGATAAAGGGTTCATTTAGTTTTGATAGAAAGCATTGTTTTCCTGTAGATTTCCTGTAAATTTACCTGTATAGTTGCCCTACTCAGTCATTTTGGATTTTCTAATCATTATGTAGATCCAAATCAACAAGAAAAATGAAAAAAGAAAATTTGACCAGAAAATATTACTACATTGGTTATGAGAAAGGCCCAAACCAATTCCTTGAAGATATTTTAAGAAAACCATTTAAATCTGAGTCCTATATGATCCTATTATAGAAAATCCTCCAGGACTGTTTTATACTCGGCGTGAATCAGAAATTCATCCGTCTCTCTTTAGAATAAATACTTTCCATGGGATCCTATAAAATAAAATACTCCAGCAACTCTGGTTTATAGGTTGGGAATGAGATTATTCAGTACAAAACAACAAAATGAAAGTTTATTAACAAAGTGATTTACGACAATGGTGCAAAAATGAGTACAGTGTTTCGAGCCTGACTATGGCTTCTCCGACATTTCCCGGACCCCCAGCACGAGGCAGCCAAATTGGCATAGTGCTGCCTGGGATTTTGGATAGATTAATCAGAATATCTACTCTGCCACGTCGCTCTTGTGCAACTTATTGTATGCAGATCGGGAGTCTGTAAATTCAATCACGGAAGTGTAGTTGAGCATAAAGTAGTGCGAAAATAATCGGCAGCTCAGCGACGTGGTTGGATGAACCATGTGAGCGCCCCTTAACCATCCCGCATCTGTCCAGTGGGTTGCGGAGCTGCCAACAAGGCAGGGTTAGTGGGAAATTGGACAAGAACATTTATCAGGTGAGATAAATGGGGTAAAATCACAATTAAAATTAATTAGGCCATAGAGGTTAGTCATAACATTTTGCTTTCATTGGACTTTGTTGGCATATTGCTCGTCCAACCATGCTTCCATCACCAGGCCAATGAGGACGTGACCCAGGTCGTTGAGATCCTGCCCAGTGGGGTGGAGAAGTGGGGCTGGCTGACCCGCCGCCTGGTAGAGTTCACCTCTTCCGGCTCGGTCCTCATCTTCGTCACCAAGAAGGCCAACAGTGAGGAGCTGGCCACTAACTTGATCCAGGAGGGCCACAGCCTTGGCCTGCTGCACGGAGATATGGATCAGAGCGAGAGAAACAAGGTCATCGCAGACTTCAAGAAGAAGAGCCTGCCTGTGCTGGTGGCAACCGACGTGGCAGGTGAGTGCCGCTGGACTGATGTCAGCACAGCAATCAACTGAGTTGTGTGTGTGTTTACGCTGACAGTTACTAGATGGTTTGTATCTCTGACACTAAAGATAGAAGTGTCATGGTGCATTATTTACACAGTGTGAGTTTACAGTATACAACTGGTTAGATTCACACAAACGTCCTTCCGGCTTGTATTGCAGTGTTAGTGAGTCAATCATTCTTCACCCTGAGCACTAACTGACATTATGATGACTTCTGACCTCACCTACAAAAGAAAATACCTTTTATATCAGCTTTAAAAAATATGTGTTTTCGAAGAATCTGTTAAACTGTATATGTGTATGATTTACAAAGCTATTCGTCACTTAAGTAACTTCCTACCTCGCACACAGTAACAAAGCATCAGAATGAAGTTGTTCTTTGTCATCCCCCAGCCCGCGGTTTGGATATCCCTTCAATCCGTACAGTAGTAAACTATGATGTGGCTCGGGACATCGATACACATACACACCGGATTGGCCGAACAGGTCGTGCTGGGGAAAAGGGTGTTGCTTACACCCTGCTCACCAATAAGGACACATCATTTGCTGGAGACCTTGTGCGTAACCTGGAGGGAGCCAATCAGAGTGTTTCTAAAGAACTAATGGACTTGGCAATGCAGGTAAATGATAGTACATGTGCCTGACTCACCATTGAGGTCACCTGTTGAAATGTTATGCTTTTAGTGACTTTCTCTGACTTGTTCCTTTCAGAATCCCTGGTTCAGGAAGTCACGCTTCAAGGGAGGCCAAGGGAAGAAACTGAACATTGGAGGAGGTGGTTTGGGTTACAGAGAGAGACCCGGCTTGGGAGCCGAAAGTTCTGTGAGTTAAGCCCCTTAATACACAGATGGTGATGTTACTTCATAATGTCTCTGTGGTCTGTGTGGTAGAGGGATGAGATGTGTGGTAGTGACTTGGTGATTTCCTCCATCAGGGAGGGAGTCGTTCTTCTACCATGTCTCACTATGAGGGCTACATCAAGCCTACTGGAGCCATGGGAGACCGCATGTCAGCGATGAAGTCAGCCTTTCAGGTAGCGACTCCGATTGCATTGTTGTTGACATTCCCTACCTTTATCTCTTTGTAGCCCTCTAAAGTCTGTCTCTCTGTGTTTCCAGTCACAGTATAAGAACCACTTTGTGGCAGCTTCTGGCATGGTTCCTAAACTCACCACCAAGTCCAGCAGCTCTTCAGGCTGGACCAGCGCTGGCAGTCTGAGCTCCATCCCCACCGGGGCTCCTGAGGGCTTAGACCGGCCCATCGGGCCCTCCTCAGTGCCCATGGCCCCTCCAGTAGCCATCAGTATGGGCACCAAGATGGCTGGCTTCACCAGCGCTGGCTCTCTGAGCTCTTTGTCAGACAGCCAGGCTCCACAGGGTTATGCAGGCCCCGCCCCGCCCTCACCTAGGGACGGCCACCGTGACAGACATAGCGATGACAGAGGTCGCCATGGAGACGGCCACCATCGTGACAGGAGTGAGCGGAGCGAGCGGCACGGCAGTGGGGAGCGAGAACGGCACTCAGACCGCGACCGGTATGGGGACAAGGATCGCTATGGCAGCAGTGGGCGCCACGGCGATAGTCGCAACGGAGACGGAAACAGACGGGACAGAGAGCGGGAAGATTGGAAGGGTGACAGGGAGGGTGGCGACAGGGCGGGTGGAGACAGGTCAGGGCCTGAGGCGAGGGGCGACAGGTCAGGGCCTGAGGCGAGGGGCGACAGGGCGGGGCCTGAGGCGAGGGGCGACAGGGTGGGTGGGGACAAGGCGGGGACTGAGGGCAGGAGCGACAAGGTGGGAGACAGCTTTGCAGTCCCAGATCCTCCAAAACGCAAAAAGAGCAGGTGGGACAACTAAATCGCGACACACGACAACAACAAAGTCCCAAGAATGAAGCAACAGACTGTTAGATGAGCATGTCTGCAGACACAGCTTGTGGTTTCAGCTGCGGCTGAGGCATGCACAGCAATAGGGACAATGTGTGAGCCAACCCCAGAATATGGGTTATATGTCAAGGAAAAATATATTGTCGTGCAATGATGGGGGATTGACTGCCCACATTTCTAAAGCTGTATTGAGAGGTGGATTGTGTTGTTCTCATGTCAGACCTGTGCATGCACACAGCCACAAAATCAACTGTAAATACACCAAAGCGCTTCACCCTAACTCAGTGTGTTAACAGGCATGTCAGTAGTAGGGGAGGGTGGGGCTGTATGGCTCAAAAGACTGCTTGACTGAGGGGATCCTAGAAGCTTTGATGCACATTTACTAAATGCTTTTGTCTGAGTGTATTATTTACTCACCTTGATGATAGTTGAATGATGGCTCATATGTTTCTTTTCCTTTTTTTGTACAAGTACTACTTCCTGTGAATCTTTCTGTGTTCGTGAAATGGTAGAGCTTTGTGTCCACCTTTACTCAAGTGCCTTTTCACTGGCACATAGTTGTGTTTTCATAGTTGTGTGTGTGTGTGTGTGTGTGTGTGTGTGTGTGTGTGTGTGTGTGTTCAATGTTATGCCTACTAATTTCTCATTAGCAATGCTATATATAGCCATATGTTTGCATTCTGTATTTTGCTGCAACTGGCACAACAGGTCTGAACAGATTTATAGTAAACATCCATTAACTTTGCCCCAAACCTGACTCTATGTTGATATCTGAGAGTTAGGGTGCAAGTAAAAACGCTAAATGTTGGTAAACCTTTAAAAATCAAAGCATTTCAAAAGCCTCGTTGTTTGGGGATCTGCTTCAGTCTTGATAATGTTGAGTCATGGGCATGACGATGTCAGATGTGTTTTGTAATTATGTAGATGCACATGAATCCACAACTTGTTTTTAGGATATCATTGTCAGTTTTCGTTTCCATGTAATCCCTGAAATGTTTGCTTTAGGGTGTACATTTAACATCCTATAGGGTTAGGACTGTTTCACACAACTCAGTGGTCTGGTTTTCTTGTAATAAATTTGTGTTTTTTAGTTTCGTCTTTGTGTAGTTTCTAGGGCACCTTAACACTGAATATATTTAAATAACCTGTGTTCCCAATGTTATTTGAAAATGTTATTTCTCCATATATAACTCGATCATATACTTAATGGTTACAAGAAAATATCTCAGAAGAATGCAAAACGCTTGAAATGATTGATCACTGCGAACGCCGCAGAAAGCTTTGTTAGTATTTGTCAGCTGCATTGTTAATTGAATAACGGTTGAGAAGAAAAAGGCTCAAATAAACTGCAAAAGACTTGCGAAACGGTAACTTTTCAGCCTCCAGTGGAACCATGTTACAGAACTGCAAACTTTTTTTATTCTGTGGACGTATAGGTACACAGCAGCTTAAGCGCATTGCTAAGGTGATTATGAAATATTCATGATTATGAAACTGTTAAATAGATTTTGTAAGTTAAGTGGAGAAATAAACATTTTTAATTTAGTTTTATCTTATTAAATATGCGCACTAAGAAAAGAGAAAGTGGATGGAATTACGTTCTGAGAAAAATCATTTTTTTTAAAGATTCAGTTTTAATGCAATATAAAATATGTCCTTAGTGATGGCATTGTGTCTGTACAACTGTTAAACAATCTTACAATCAGCATTGCCTATTATTTGGGCAAATACACGGGTGTCAGAGGAAGTCAGTGACATACATGGTGTTTCCGTGGGGCAGTTTGCTTTTTTATTCAGCTCATTGATTATGTAACTTTGCAGATTATTGCTATACAGCCTTGGGTAGCTCATAGCTTAACGATTAGAGCATTAGGCCCGTAATGGAAAGGTAGTTGGTAAGAATCTACAAAAGAAAAAATGCAAAATGTTGACGTGCACTTAGGATGAACTTGTCCAGTCGGTATTTTACATTTCTCCAAGAAACTTGTGTTGGCCAAATCACCAATCCCCTTGAGTAGCACGTGGTCGATCAGCATCCTTGTTCAGTCATGTACACACACTGAGGTATAGATAAGAACAGTTTTCTGTAGACCTATATACTTTGCTGCCTTTACATCTCGTCTGTTAAATAGCACCGTCTGTAAATAGATTTCCAGCCTGGTCAGAGCTATTCATCGGTTTGGTGCAGGAAGACATGGTGCGAGGTAAGACCTATAGCTCTACACCAGTTGATTACATATACCAAGACAGTTCAATATATTCGTCTATTCATTATTGTCATCGTTGAGTTGACTGCTGTACTGTAGTTCAACATTTACAGTAACATCCTGAAATTTCACATAAAAATTAAACCACAAAAAAATTAATACATGAAAAGCAAAACCACTCCATCATCAAATATAACGCAATTCTATTACCCCCCGCTAGATGGTGGGGGTTAACATAGCAGCAACATCATCCAATAGTATCTATCTGCAGACTGCAAGACTTCAAGTTACGCCCCTTCAAGTTATGCCTACTTCCAAAATTACCGCGAGAACAGTAAATAGCGTAGACATAACACATTTTACATGGAGTTAACAGCAAGGTTTCTGAGTGGTTAAGGTTAGGGTAAGGGTCTGGGTAAAGCTTAGATCGAATTAACAGCAAGGTTTCTGAATGGGTAAGGGTCTGGGTAAAGCTTAGATCGAATTAACAGCAAGGTTTCTGAGTGGTTAAGGTTAGGGCAAGGGTCTGGGTAAGGCTTAGATCGAATTAACAGCAAGGATTTGGACAACTTCAAGTTACGCCCGACTTCACGTTACGCCCCCTTCAAGTTACGCCCCTCTCTTGCAGTCTGCAGACAGACCCGTCTCACATCATTCCCTTTCAGTAGAGTAGCCTACTGTACAAACGTTACACACTTTAACTACTCCCACATCACTGGGTTGTTAGTGTTTTATGTCTGCTCTAGTATAGTTGGGTTTCCATCAGGATTGTGACACTCGAAGGTGGGGTTAGCAAAGTCAAAAACACATGCCTCATTCAAGACAGTTGCTTTTTGAGGTGCTTATTAGATGGTGTTAATGTGCACAGTTAATTATCATTTATATGTAAATTAAGCTGTAAAGTACCAGTGGCCGCGTTTTGGCCACAGGTGACCGCGGTTCCCACACAGCAAAAACGTCAGTGTTAAATGAACACTCTCAGTGTTTATAAAGGTCTAGTGGACCTATACACCGAAGAGTGTTAATTTAACACGTAGGGTGTTGATTTAACACCGACCTTTTTAACTGAGCAGAGAGAGCCACGACATAGCAATGGCTGTTGTGTAGATGGCAGTGGTGGGCCGTCAGGGCCTGCAAGGCATTCTCTGCAGGCCCAAAGATAATCAGAAATGTATTTTTGTACTTCTTTAATATATTTTTTCATCAACACTATATATATTTTACAAAGTTCATTTAAATTAGTCTATATGGTGATTTCATTTGTTCTTTTCTATTCAAAACAGTATGTTCTTTTCAGTTGCCTTGCTTTTAGGGCAGCTCATATAAATGAAAGCTTTTATCCAATAAGATTTTTTAATCTGTGTTGTCTCCGGGTAGACTAGGGCCTTCAGAATTCCGAGTGAATACCATCTGCTGTCCAGAGTGTATGTCTGCTGTTGAAGCCCATCAGGACCATGTTGTTGATTGTCATATTTTGAACCAATCAGATTTCGACTTTACCATGTTGGGTGTGTTCAAAAAAAAAATTTTTTTAAGTTTGCAATCCGAACAGAAATTAGCTTAGCTCTCCTGTCTCCGATTTCTTTAAACTTTCAATTTTTAGATTGTTAGATTTTTTACTTTTAGCAGAATGGCAGATGGAGGTGAAGAAGTAGCTTGGTGGCGAATATAGGACTGGGCAGGATCGACTCTCAGCACTAGGCAACATCTTTTATTGAAACTTAATGCAAAGATGTGCTTTACAACCGCATCATAGAAGTCTTTTTAAAAGAAAAGGAGGACGACTTCATTTTCAAATAATGAGCAGCTTTGGTGAGTTTGATGGATTTTTATATATTTTTACTAGCAGGGCCTTAACTAGGGATGGGCCGATACCGATACCAGTACATTTAAGTAGAGGAACGAATGAAGGATGCAATTCTGTGCACATTGTAACTGTAGAAAACGGCATGTGGAACGCCCCGGACCTAGCCTAGGACCTTCTGAAAGCCACCTTCAGCTAGGAAAGTCAAATGTCGGTAGTTTGCAAAACTTCTGGGTGAACAAAATAGTGGTACTAACGTTAAGAAATATAACTTAAAGGAAATACGATGTAGCCTATTTATATTTTGTTCAATAGATTACAGTGATAATACAGCTAATTATGTACCGATTATAATAAAACAATAAAATACCTTAACAGAATAATATGGTTAGGTTATTATCCCTGTTTTGGAGAAAGTCACTTCAAACAGACATTCTCATCTTACACAAAACTTCTGCAATGCTTAGTTAGGGCAAATTCGAACACAAACATCTATTGCGTTCGTGTTTACAAACGTGTTTCTCTCACTTAATTAGGGAAGGAGACGTAAACCATTGACATCTACTAAATATTACACATTCTGGACCTGCAATGTAAATGATGTTCTTCTGGATATGTAGGAATAGTTACTTTTCTATATTTGAATTGGCTGATCAACATCTAAGAAATAGCTGATTTTAGCTTGATAAATGTGACATTTGGCATAGTTCTTAAAAGTACTCCTATCGGTACTCGTATCAGCAAGTACCCAAAATGAAATACTGTACTTGTACTCGTTCCATAAAAAGTGGTATCGGCCCATCCCTAGCCTTAAAGGTTCCTAAGGGAGCTTAGTGCATGTAGGCTACTGTATATGTATTCAAGCAGGGGGAGATAAACAGACACGCTTCATCCTGGCACCAGGCTTGTTAATACTTGTTAATTATTACGGCTTGCTTGTTTTAGATCACTACTGTCGTGAAGCATGTTCAGATCGCAATTAGTGTATTGTAAGTCTCATAGGTGTTGAGCCTCGTGTTAGATAAACTTTATCGAGTGGAATAAACGTATCTTCACTATGAATATGGGGAGCATTATATACCGAATGACAATAACCTATAGCCCTAGAATGTCATTGTGAGGTTATTATAATGTGTTTTAATTTCGGGAAGATAGTGAAGGCCTAGGTGTAAAATGCAGGCCCGCCACTGGTAGATGGAAACTGAGAAGTCTGAGCCTTTTGGGTAAAAATAGGTTAAATCCCGTACTGAATACAGGTGCTATTATTGAAGTAAAAGACACACCTCTCCAAGTTTGACAAAGGCCTTTAACATCTGTTTATAGGCTCACTCCTGACCAACCATATACATGGGTCTGAACAGTTAATGAAGAAATAGGAACCAAACTGCAGTCATTTCATACTTCACTGTTTATTTCATGTTTATTGCCATATGCAAATTGCTTTTATGCCATTTCAAGTGCATATCCAATCAATCTATTATCATTCTCATACTAAACATTATGTTTTCATGTATGTAATATTTAAACACAAATTTCCCATCTCCAAACCAATTGCCAAAAACTTAGCATAGCAGACTTGTGCTGTGAGTGTGGCTTATGTTTAGAGCATGGTGATTGATTGTAATGCCAAGGTTGTGGGTTCAATTCCAATGAGGTCAAGTAATATCTAGTATGAAAATGTATGCACCCACTATAGTAAATAACTGTACAGCATTTGCTAAATTGTTTAATATTATTGGATAAATTGAGAAGTGGTTGCAATTCTTCGAACTGATAAAATCTAGCAGTGTGTGTCTGACTGGAGTTCTCAAATTTCTCTCTACTGGGCCACAAGATGAAAGGCTAGATCATAGTGTACCCAGCCTTGACATATAACACCTAGAACAGTCACTAGACAATACACTGCACGGCTTGTACTTAGCTAATTTATATATTTACTGTACACGTTTTATCATTCGCAGCACATTTTTTTCTGTGCAGGCTATTCAAATGTATTTGAAAAATAATTTATTATCAGTCGGGTGTGTTTTAGTGTGAGTGAATGTTGAACCTATTATTATTGGTGACTATTTGCATAATTATTTCATAAATATACAAAAAAATGGAACCAATGCCATTACAGTTGAGGGAGAGAGGGGGTGGGACTGGAACCAATAGCGTTCAACATCCTGCTGATAAAAGGCACCCAAAAACCGACTCCTAAAACCCGAGAGGAGGGGTGAGAGCTGTGCAGAGGTAACTCGCCGGGTCTGTAGCAAGAGTCATCCAAGCAAAGCTCGGGGAAACGAATGACAAAGGGATCGACCAAGTCATACTAAGCATTTCATTTTAATTCTGTTTTACAACGCTGACACGAGTACACAGATGGTAAGTGCTCGTCCATTTCTCGGGTTTATTATACTAAATAGATGGTTAGCATACATTACCCTCGCTCCCCCTCCCTCCTTTTGTGATGAGGTTTATGTGTTCCCGATGCTAGTTAGCTACAGTAGCATGATGGTTGGGTGCGACTAGCCATCCAACTGAATGAGGATCCGTTTATTGTTGAAAATGCACCCCACTTTTCTGTTAAATGTGTCACAACCTGCAATCTAATTTAACTCTTGTTTTGCACTGCTGTACCAACTTGACATTTTCTGAAAATCCTTTGTTGCGCGCTAATTAGTCATTCCGGTTTTCCAAATGGCATTGTGCAGTTCTTAGAATTTCACTCAAAATTAGCTTAATTAGATTGCTTGTTTGATTATTACAAACGATGCCTTTTTCTGGCAACTAGTTAACGTGTTATTATAGCCGTACAGTAGCTACAGTAGTTTACGAGCCTTCTGCCCAATGATAAGGATTTGTGTATATATATTTTTTTGCCTTCTGTGAAGCCTTAATTATTCCCCGCAAATGAACAATATCATTTTCAGAACAGAGTTTACTTGATTGCTCAGCCTGTGTTGTACATACAGAAAAAACGGGCACTGTCCATCTGCCTTTGTTTTTTAAGCAAGTCGGGTCGTGTGTTTGTGTTGTTTTTTGTTGTTTTTACCATAATGCAACCTGTCAATCATATGCAGCATCACCCAGGTTCTTCAGATGCGCTCGCTAAATGTCGGTTTCCCAAGTCGTTGTATTGACTATCTTCTCCATATTGCATAAACGTCAGTGATAATTGCTGCATGTAGTAACATCGGAAGGCAACAAGCTGACTGCATGACTCCAAGCTTTGTTGGGGACGAACGGCATACCTGTCATTCTCAATTGACCACTGAGATGATATGGTTTTACATTGTCCCATAGCATTGGTGACTCATTGGCCAAAAGCTTCACAGTAGCAGCCTGGCTTGGCACCAATAGTGTAGAGAAAATTACACTATGAATTGATTTGTTCTCTTCCATGTCAATTCCTCCCTGTTTTATTCTAAATTTCTAGAGGCTATAGAGTAGGCCACACATTCTTTAAACAACTATCTGTTTGTCAAATCAGTTATCAGTTGCAGACACCACTTCTCCACGTCTTGTCTGATATTATTTCTCAGTGTTTGCATTGACATGGTTATAATGGGATTTCTTTCAATACTGGCAAGTTTGTGGAACAAGATCTGAGGTGTGAAGACATTTGTGACAGACCTGTGCTGTACTGTCTACAGCCTATTTTACTTTTATTGATACCCACCTAGGCTGCAATAAAAATGGCACTGACAGTTTGCTTACAACTTGTCCCAATAACCTGTCAGTCATCAAAATGCACAAACAATGCTTTTGTGCATGCTACACAGGCCAAATGGATTTCCTTGCAAGCTAAACTGAAGTGGCCATATATTGTAGTGTGCAACTGTTATAAAATCCTACAAATTTTAGATGTGGTCAAAAGTTTTGAGTGAGGCAAGTACTGGTCCCCTCAAAGTTTGCTGCTTCAGTGTTGATGGCAATTTGCATATCTCCAGAATATTATGAAGTGATGAGATGAATTGCAGTTATTTGAAAATTAACTTAATCCAAAAACAACAAATTCCACTGCATTTCAGCCCTGCCACAAAAGGACCAGCTGCCATCATGTCAATGATTGTCTCATTAACGCAGGTGAGAGTGTTGAGGACAAGGCTGGAGATCACTCTTTCATGCTGATTGAGTTAGAATAACAGACTGGAAGCTTTAAAAGGAGGGTGGTGCTTGAAATCATTGTTCTTCCTCTGTCAACCATGGTAAGGTCTTTTAAGGTCTCTGTTTGTGTAGGGTGGCAGACTAAACCCAGTTGTGTACTACACTAAATTGGCCCATATGTAACTGTAGGAAGGCTTATCTAAAATGTAAATTTTAATGCTGGGGTAAACTGCCATGGGGATTTTACATGATTATGCAGGTCAGTTATTAAATGCTTTTGATACTTTGGTCTTGACATTTCAAAATATTTGTTGTTCCTTAATTTGCAATCTTTTTCACTGAAACTCTTATTTTAGTAGCCTAAAGTTAGTCTCAAATACTTACTTGTAATTCATTTTGTTTTCATGCCCTGGAAGGAGACTTAATTCACAGTTCATGGAACAGAATGTGATTTATCATAGCATTTCAGCAAAGTTTTCAGGTCCTTCTAGTACTACACTCCACAATAGGTCTTTCCATCGGTCAGGTAATCCTTTGATTGACTAATATTACAACACTGCAGTACAAAGCTAAGGCAATTACACTAGACAGGGTGTCACAGGGTGTGACTTAAAAGGGCAGAAGTTATTGTCCAGTAGTTGGGAATTCCATTTAGTTGTGAAGCTCGAATGGAAGACTTCAGATTTGCATGAGTTTTGGTTGGCGGGATCGGGCATGTCGCTCTAAATTCCTGTCCCCAAGGCAGGCTTTGGTTGCGAAACGTTTGTCTGTGCGATAACATTGTATCAGTTTTGACGTTGTGCAATGTCGTAGGAACTGTAAATTCTAAATTCAGAGCCTCCAGGTTCATAATACATATATACTTCTAGAACATTTACAGGGATTTAAGTAGTCATAACTTATTTAGTTTCTTCTGTTCCTTTTATCATCTGTTCTTTGTCAGCATCCGTTTTTTGCAATATATGGCACTGAGAAATGATCTCCTTAATTGTTTATTTTGAGCCTGAGGTTGTGCAGTCAAATCCCAGTTTGAAGGTTTGTAACAGGCACGTGTTCACCTGGACAATTCAGAATGTACTAAACAGGGGACAACAGATTGTAGTCTAAACAGTTTCCCCACTCCAAATGATACACCTTAACCTCGTTTTGATTGTGATTGGTTCTGAAATGTCTGTGTACATTAGGTAACTTTTGAACAATGTGAGATCAATAAGAGCAGTTGTTAGAACTTGGAGATTTGAATGAAGTGATCATAGGAGTAGTTGATTTTTCAACATTTCTGCATCGTTTGTAAAAAGGTTTCTTATGCGAGTCGAAATGTGAGTTGTGAAAAACTGGAAGTATATATTATCCAGACATCCCTGATCTGTTCTTTTGCTATGAAGCTTTTCTTGCATAGTTCTGGACTGTGACCTGTCTAGACAGATTCACTTCTGTGAATATGGCCTCATGGGTGTCTGTCAATTCTAACCTCTGTCGTTGTTGCTTCAGGAAATGGCTTCCACAGACATTTGGGGGTGAAGGGTGTCATTTGACTTGACAGTTAACAAGCCTTTGTATAGATAATGCATTCTGTCTATACAGTATTTTTCACGCAGAGGTTGGGGTAACAACAAAGGCAATTTTCCAGAAACTTTAGCTGACTGGCCTAGTTTAGTTGTGTGAAAACACATCTCGTATCAATATAGATAAGTGTCAAAATGCTGAATAATCTCAAGCTTGGATGGGTTTTGTGAGTGTTCTTTTCCAGGTGTGACATTGACTTCCTGTTTTAAGTCACTGTGCCTCTAAAATGAAAAATTTAAAATAATTGTATGTCTAAAGAGCCTTTATTGGGTCATTTTGTCGATAGGTTGTCGGTTTGTCAATCGTTAAAAACAAAACAAGAGAACACATCGGAGTTGCAAATACAGTTCAATGACACTCCGATTTGTGCAAAGGAGAAATTCATTGTAAAAAATAAATAAATGCCAATCCATGATGAACTAGTTTATGCCAGGCGTATTCACCTTTATTTTCATGCTCCATGTCTTTGGATGTACTATGCATTCACAAAGTAGAGCCAGGCGGATATAGGGTGGTCGATATTATTGGGCCGATATGAACATATTACTTGCTTCATGTATTTTGTTCTGAATAATGAGCTATAAGTGTCTGTTTGTGCAGACAGGAACATTGCATGCACAGAATTGATATGTTACAACAAGAGAACAAACTGCTTATACAGTAAGTTTAAATGAAGGCTTGCCAGCATAATTTAGAAAAAACAGCATACTATAAACTGTTACGTGAGTTTAAAGTTGCATGTTTTATTTATTCTTTTCCAGAAATTACAGTAGTTATTGGAAGCAGAATCCCTGCAGATGAGGGTATTTTTCATTCAAGTTATAATAACAGAATTATAAGACATTATTATCGATACATTTTGTCTTGTTTTTTTGTATGATTTATCAAATTTTCTCCTCCCAATTGGGCGTTGTTCTCAGTCATTGTCGTGGTGGAAGGTGACCGTCTACTTCAGTCTGATTGACCATCTGATTGTTCTTGGTCACTTCGCCGACCATGGCCCTTTTCCCCAAATTGTTAAGTTTGGCTGGGCAGACAGCTAAAGGACACGTGGTGGTGGTTCCTGACTATGGTACTCTCTTAAGAACGTTTTTGTGTACCGTCAATGCGGGCAATTCCTTCAACCTCATAGCTTGGTTTTTACTCTGACATGTACGGTAGTGTGACATGAAGGACCTTATGCAGACTGCTGTGTGCATTTTAAAAATCATGTTCAATCAGTAGAATTTACCACAGCTGGACTCCAGTCAAGTTGTAGAACACCTCAAGAATGAGCAATGTAAACAGGACTTATCTGAGTGAAATTGAGTGTCATAGCAAAGGATCTGGAAATAAGTTCTGTTTTAATCCCCCCCTCAATTTTTATAAATGCATGAATGTTTCTAAAAATGTGTTTTTTGCCTTTTCATTATGGGGTATTGTGTATAGATTTTTAAAGGGGAACTGTCCATACCTGCCATATACACACCCTTTTTATTTTAGTGCTGAGCCAATCACAAGATTCTGAAAAGGGGAAAATAATTTATTGATTATCTTTTTTGAAAAGACACTCCATTACAAATTTTCATTTGTATTACACATTGAGGCCTAACATAATTTTAAATATGCATAAATGTTATGAATTTTATTGCTTTCTTCCAACAACTGTTTGAAAAGTCTATCACAACAAATCTAAACATGATGAAAAGTAGAAATATTTATACTTTTACTGTGTTTTTGTTTTCAGAATAACCCTAAACAATTCAAAGACTTGACTAGGAAAGAAAAACTTGGTCAGTCTCATTAATTCCTTAAGAGTAAACAGGTCGGAGAACACCACCATATACCTTTTCGGGACAAAAGTACCTTAAAATGTACTGTAATTGAGCAAAATAAGTGTGGCCGATAAACGGGACCGTGGCGGATAAGTGGGTCTTATTTTTTAGGTAGTCGACTTCAGAACTACTGTAGTACTCTACGAACATTTCAGATGTGATATTCAGTAACATTTCAGATGTGATATTCAGTAACAAGCTAGCAAAATTTTTATGACACAAATGATTGCAAAACATGGATAAAATCATAGCTACTGCTGGGTATTCCGAGAGGTGTTGCGCTACATATAGAACGTTACTAAACTTGTTTTGTTGGTGCCCGTGGATAAGTGCAGAATATCATGCCAAAGACTGCGACGTCTGCAGTAGATTGCATAATCAGTCAAAACACAAACAATATGCTTAGCAAGCCATAGAAAGGTGCATGTATACATGCCTGTCTGGCAACCTGATTTTTGTGTATTTTGTGCAGCATGTATTCAAGTCAAGTTACACAGGTATGCAAAACTAATCTTTGATATACAAAATTAATATGTCAGAACTTTGTAATTGCAATGGTTATTTAGGCCCCCAAAATTGTCGGGATGTGTAGTATATTGTTTATTATATGCACAATCTAAGTAGAATCATCGTCTTACCATAGTTGGCTTGTAACTTGAGTGTTTATCATGGCTATTGCAGGCATTCCCTTAGCGTCCGGCAGGTAATTCCCAGCCAATGTGTGACGTATGGTTTGCTAAAGTAGCGGAAGTACCATTGACAGAGCTGTCAATCAAACCTATACAGTGATGTCTGAAGTTACAGGGCGCTCGCATCCTCTAGTCACAGCAGAACAAGAGAGAAAATACAAACCTAGACACTTCAGTGAAAAAGAAGTCCAGAGCGGGGACCCGTTTTAGCCCGACTGCGGCCTATATTCACATTTTGTAGAACCCAGTGGCATAAATTGGCATATTGTCTAATATCGCGGAACCGTCTTTAAAAATTCACAGTAATCAAAATGTAAAATGCATTGTCCTATATTTAGTACTTGGACGCTTGCTTTGAGTGGTGTGATTCATGTGACAGGTTAGAGATTGCTGGAACGGTCCCAAAATATCCATACTTCCGATCCGGAAGTCTCTTTCAGAATCAATACTGACATGTAAATATCGATACTGTGTTAAACAAAAGTTGCAAATGCACATTTCTAATCAAACAGAGCTTATTAAATGCTGAGAAGTGAGAAACATAATAGCGCGCAAGCAGAGATAAACATAAGGACACATGACAAAGCAGAGATAAACATAAGGACACATGACAAAGCTGAGGGGGGAGGAGTATCATCCTCCCCCCTCAGCAAATTGTTCATGTGCCTATATGACTTAAATCTATCGGTGTTGATATCGGTGATACTAGCCTTGGTATTACTTGGTATTGGATCAAAAGGAAATTTGTGGTATCACCCATTCCTACTAGAGGGAGGTGAGAAAGGACCCTGTGATGTTGGATGAGGAGGCACTGGAGACAGAGATAGAAAAAGTATCTGTAAGCCCTCACACCCCCAAAAAAAACAAGTCCACCTTGCTTGTTTTCAGATGTAATAAACATACACTGCTAAAAAAAAATAAAGGGAACCCTAAGAACACATCCTAGACCTGAATGAATTAACTAATAGTATGAAATACTTTCATCTTTACAAAGTTGAATGTGCCGACAACGAAATCACACAAATTATCAATGGAAATCAAATTTATCAACCCATGGAGGTCTGGATATGGAGTCACACTTAAAATCAAAGTGGAAAACCACACTACAGGCTGATCCAACTTTGATGTAAAGAAGTCAAAATATAGGCTTAGTAGTGTGGCCTCCACGTGCCCATATGACATCCCTACAATGCCTGGGCACGCTCCTGATTAGGTGGCGGATGGTCTCCCGAGGGATGTCCTCCCAGACCTGGACTAACGCTTCCGCCAACTCCTGGACAGTCTGTGGTGCAATGTGGCGTTGGTGGATGGAAGGAGACATGATATCCCAGATGTGCTCAATGGGCGGGCTAGTCCATAGCATCGATGCCTTCCTCTTGCAGGAACTGCTGACACACTCCAGCCACATGAGGTCTAGCATTGCTTGCATTAGGAGGAACCAAGGGACAACCGCACCAGCATATGGTCTAGGGATGGGCATTCGATGAAACTTTCTTCGTCGATCGTCGGGAGAATTAACGATTGACTATCGATTAATCATTATTTTTTTATTTTAAAATTAAATAGTTGTTTAACTTTTTATAAATAAATCCAATGAAAATATAAAAATACAGCGTGTTTTTCCTCGATGAGATCTTCATTACAAGAATAACAACTTGTGGCAGTTAAACTGGATGTTTGGTTAGCCTAAACTTGAGTATGAGCTGCAGTGCTGTAAAGCTGCGGAACCTGAGGCTGCGAGCCGGCGTTCTTAAACAGAGAC
>JACXGM010000118.1:5280-95274 GCA_016801145.1 Umbra pygmaea
TGTGTGTGTGTGTGTGTGTGTGTGTGTGTGTGTGTGTGTGTGTGTGTGTGTGTGTGTGTGTGTGTGTGTGTTACAGGAGTACATGCCTATGTTATTATTTCAGTACTTCTCCACAATCACAAAGAAGGACAAATACACTACATGCCAGCCAAATGGAATGCAAAAGACACACAACACAGTTGAATACACAATTACACCCACAACCGATCACACACACATACTGTAGAGTAGACAATGGTTAGCATTATGAGAGAAGAGCTTTGAACGTGCTCAAGGGACATAAATTTTAGCGTACCTCAGCTAGGCGGGAGTGCTTGTGGACATTCTCTCCCTTGTGTACTGTAGGCTGCAGCTGCTGTAGAACGCCTCGGCTGCTGGTCAGGGCGCGAGTTAGCCGGGCAAACTTTCCCCAACCTGAGAGAACCAGGTACACATTTTTTTTTAGCAGTACTAAACTGTGTGTTCATTTCAGATGAAGGTTGACATTTATCATGAGTAATGTGCTTTTTGAGCAAAACTACAATCTTCTACAGGATTGAATATTTTTTTTGTAGTAATTTTAATAGTAAAGTTTTTGGTAAAGATTTACATGAAGATCTTAATAAGCCCATAATGGTGCGACCATTTCCTTTGCTGCCTTTCACAAACTGTCACTTACCTTTTGAGGTCTCGTCTTCTATTGGTTGTTTGAAGGCTGTGATGTCACTGAATGTGCACAGAAACAGGACAACTTTTTCCTGTTCATTTCGTATAGGGGCTATCTTCACAAAAAACCATACCGGCGTTCCTAAAGAGGGAACATACACAGGTGGATATACCATGCATAAGCTACAACAGTCTTTTTACATCTAATGTAGAATACAACCATTTGTAGTAACTGAAAGACATGGATATATCTGGGTCCAACAGAGACTGAGCTCGCTGTAACCTGCTCAACTGTTTAATCATATTGTAAGAAATAGACTGTATACATGTAAAAAAACATGGATTATTTTACCTAAAGGTACATTTAAATAGCAGTTTACAAAGGCTATTCCTCTAAATAAGACCTGAAAGTCTTTATCTCATGCATTAGAAATGATCTAGGAAAGGGTAAATACTGTTGAAGGTCATGTGGGATCACTGTACACATACACTACATAAGACATGGTGAAAATATATGCAGTGTCTTTAAATTTCATTGGTACTTACTATTCTTTTTATACATGAGTATTTCAAAGGAATTGGTCTGGTAGTTTTCAAATGTCAGCCGTACTTTCTCGCTAGTGTCTTTGTCTGTGAGTTCCCCATACATAAAGCTGGAAAACACAAACACAAAAACTTTTTAAAGAGCGTAAATGTGTTTGTGCGTCAAATGTATATGAATACAGTTAACACATTCATGTTGTTGTCTCTGCAAATGTAAGAGAGGAGTGGAGCTATTTGTTCCAGATCTAATCCCCAACAGGTACACAAAACATAAGACTCAAGACTTTAGATCTTAAGACTAAAGACTTTAGCGATATTACAGTAGCCCCATTAGGTGGCAACGAGTTTGATGATGCAAATAGAGATGACAATATCAGGTGACTTCCAGGACACACACATGCATGCACACGTACTGTACATACTATAGAAATAGAATGAATAGAAAGGACATTGAACTGTTTGGCGTGGTAATTCGATTAGTACACAACAAAATGGCGATTGTTGTTAGTTGTGACGCTGACAACACGCAAATTGGTTTAATGCGGAATTAGGCCGCTCAATCTTTGCAATTGAATGTTACACATAAAAATGGCTGCCGCTCTGACCATTCTGCTACATTGATTTGAATTGGAATGTCCTTTCTATCCATTCCGTTTCTATGGTACATATACACACACTTACGTCAATCCCTTGGGCTCAAAGTGACTCTTCATCATATTTAAATAACTGATCTACCAGAGATTACACCAGTGTTACAGGAGCATTTCTAATCAGGTACTTCATCTACAATGCAAACCATCCATTTAATGAACACTATTGATGTATATTATGAGTTCCATTATGAAGTACTTTAAACAATTCTGTATGTTTTACTCTGTCAGTATGTCTTGTTGTAAATGTTTTGATGCCAAATTGGTGGCAGTTGTGAAAAAGCAAATTTTTTAAACTGTGAACAAGATGGTGGTTCTCGTGAGACGATTAGGGCTCCTCAAGGAGGGAAGATGCGAAAGCTAATGTGCCATCGCTCCTAGCAGGAACAGACATAAATTACATACTGGAAGTGTTCACCCCCCTTGGCAATTTTCACATTTAATTTCCTTAACAAACTGTTAAAACAAAACCACAAATCTGTGAGTCTTCTTGGCTGAGTCTGTAAATGCTTTTTCATTTACGGATTTTGCAATATTTAGTTCATTGTTCATAACATTATTGAAGTTGAAGGCTTGAGGAGCAGCGGAACGGATGCATGTAATTTGTTATGTGACTTAGGACATGTGGTGAATACTTCTGCAACAAATATATTATACAGTAGTATTTCATTTTTTATTTGTTTAAATGTATACAATGTTATTTTTACTTTCACACTATAGAATATTTCATCTAGATCAATGTAAAAACACATACATTAATTTTATTCAGAACAATTGTGAAAACAGAACCTACAATCTCTAAGTGACCAGATTCTAAAAGCTGTAGAATATGTATTTCATTATATTAAAAAAATCTGAAACTGATGTTTAGACGGGACAATGGTTTCCTACACTTTTCAGTGCATATTTTGCTATTTTTAACAGGAATTGAAATGAGGACTTGATAAGTTGTGCGTCCACAGAGTTTGTTAATGGGAATGTTCCAGTCTGTCTTTAATAAAATGTATGAACTTTAGGCTGTGTTTTTGTGTGTAACAAAGAATTATTATGTATATTTTTTATGATTTTTAAAATATAGAAAATACACTTTTAGTGTTATAGTATTTGTATGGTCAATGGGATGGGATTTTTTACATAAAAGGTTTGGCAACAGAAAGTAAAAATAAGCATCACTATACTAGCATTTTACGCCTTTCAATACTCAATTAAAAACATTGCATTAAGAATGCATCTTGCTTTTCACTGGAACATAAGGAGTTAAATGGTTACTGTACGTACACAGTTACAGGAAGTCATTCATTTTCAATGGAAGCTGGATTCTCTCAGCTGCAAGGACAGGCAAATCAGTCGGCGTCGATTTTTGGGTGTGTTGAGCGACCAGAGCGTCAAGCAGAAAGTTGAAGTTCGTTCAAGTTTAGGGTAATGAGCTATTGCGTGGTTCAGCTGCAAACGACAGTCAACCACTCAAAATTGAAGTACGTATGCTAGTCTTGCTTGCTTGATGTGAATGTCCTGCCAGCGTCAAAAGCTTCCCCGTACTTTTTTGACAAGCGTCCTTGACAGGGCGGACAGAGCTTCTTTTGAAGCTCAAGTCGGCGGCGGTGTGTACGCACAGTTAGCAACATCATATCAAAAAATGCTGTGACTTTAAGAAAGTGGGGCATGCCTGTTACTGGCAGCTTAAGAGAAAATGTCAATGGAGCGCAATCTTCCTTGATGAAAAGGTGCTCTTAGTAAAATATGGAAGTACTTTGCTTACCAGCATTATGATAAAGGGGAACCCCAAAATATTGCAGGGCCAGTTTGTAAATGGTGTTTCAAAGTTTGTCTCACGACGAGGTCAAGAATAAAGCTCTTGAAGCATATGTCTGACAACCACCCTGATCATTAAACATATGAAAGACGTGATAACAGAGAAATGAAGTGTAGACACAAATATCTGCATGGATTAATAAATCCACGGTAATTGTACACATATGACACATTTTAATTAGCAAATTAAACAAGTCCTTGTTTTACGTCACTACAAAGTTCTGACCATCTCATTTCCAGGGGTCCTATTCACCCAAAGCGTCGCCCCAGGAATAAAGCAGGGAGGTCGGCTTTCTTTAAAAAGTTTAATCCCACTGCTCCAGCATAAAATCTGACAATGGGTCTTCTGATTTCATCCCGGTACCTAACAGCAGTCAGGGTACCATCGACTAGCAGGTGGATGTCTTTGTGACCCTCCAAGGATATGCCTCCTCAGAACATCACTGACTTACCACCAAACCATTCATGCTGGATGATGTTGTAGGCAGCATAGTGTCTCCAAACACTTGAGGACATCGGGCCCTGGTGCCACTGTCATGAAGTGTGTTTCTGACAGTTTGGTAAGAAACATGCACACCAGTAGCCCACTGGAGGTCATTTTGTAAGGACTTGACAGTGCTCCTCCTGTTCCTCCTCACACAAAGGAGCAGATACTGGTCCTGCTGCTGGGTTGATGCCCTTCTACGGCCACGTCCAGGTCTCCTTGTGTAACGCTCAGTCTCCTGGTATCTCCTCCATGCTCTTAAAACTGAACTGGGTGACACAGGGAACTGTCTTGCGACGGCACGTATGGATGTGCCATCCTGGAGGAGCTGGACTACCTGTGCAAACTGACTGGGCTGCAGGTACCGCCTCATGCTACCAGTAGTGACAAAGGCACTGAACTGAAGAAGAATCAGTCAGGAAGTACAAGGAGAGCAATTGTGTTTGCCACCACCTGCAAAACCATTCCCTTTTTCGGGGTTGTCTTGCTGTTGCCTCTTCAGTGCACCTGTTGTCACTTTTATTTGTCCGGCAGGCTGTGCTGATGTCTGGAGTGGTATAGGTGCCAGAACCGGCGCTGTTGGCGGTGCCTCCAGGTCAGGCGTGGTGGGCTTAGGAGGATGGACTGCTCTGCCCCCCTAGGACAGTCCCGGCTACACCACCCCATCAACCGGTGCCTGTCGTGCCGTCCCTTCTCCCTTTACCGGTGGTGCCTCCCTCTGTGCCGGTACTCACATGTCCACCCCTTCTTCCTGTGACAGCAGTGGTGTGCCCTCTGCCAGTGCCAGCCGCACTTGCTCTTCTACCAAAGTTTGAGTCTCCGCCCCCTCTGTCGGTGGCTCTGCCGTTGCTCCCACCCTGCCCTCCCTCCCTGCCCCCTTCGGTGCTAGTTGGTTGTGCTGGGTGTGCCCCCTGACCTTGGGGTTCTTGCAGATGTAGCCGTGCCTTAGGGGGGCACTGTCATGGTTTAGAGTGGTGAACCGTGCCATCGGGGTCTATCTTGTCATGTTCCATTTGGACTTCACCGTCTTCATTTAACCACTCATCATCTGTTTCCCTCTGCTCATCATCTTTGTCCTTCCTTGTTGCTGGTAGCAGACATATACGATGTTTGAAGCGCTTTATTGTTTTTTGATTATAAGTAAAGTATATTATTCTATCTTGCAGCTGTTTCCACCTCGCTCTCTCAAGCCATGTCGTTACACATTCGGGTTCCCCTCAACCAGACAAGATTGTGGTACTTTGTGGAAATAACATAACCAGACATAATTCAAAGTGATTGTCATAATTTGTAAAAATAAATACAATAAAATAATAATTTTAAAACACACATTCTTTCACAATAAGCACCCATCCAGCTTTATTCAGAGCTGAACATGCAGAGATTTTGAGTCGCCTTTAGTCTTTAGAGACTAAAGAGTGATTTTCGTCTGTTTCTGAATAGCAGTATATTTCTTGTTTGATTGGTTGGGATAAATACAGTTGAATTAGCTGTGAATTAGATTATTTTTTTTAGGTTATAATTTTGCTTTTCGATGTTTTTCAATTAAAAAATGTGTGATAGTAAATGAGGCTGTCAATGAAGCAAATAATCTGGTGATTACCTGAAAAAGTTTTGGTTCGAACAATAAAGTACGAATATGTAGTCAAAAATGGGTGGTTATTGTTTGTTGTTGTGCAGTTAAATGATGGAAAACTATGATGGATTCTACCTGCATGTGCTGCTTTTCTGCATGACCTCTGCCCTGTGGTACCCAGACAGCTTGCAGAAGCCATCGTTGCTGTAGACGATTGGCCAGTCCACGATCTGAGCATTTCCCAGAACAAAGTTGGTATCTGTCAAAGATGAGGAGGAACAGAGAACGAGTTAAAGTTCACTCGTTGATTAGTCGCAGCCTACAAAACACTATGTAGGGTAAGGAGAAACAGGGTTGGGATCTATTGATTTTCAATACATTCCTGATGAGGAACTGAATTGAAAATAGAATCACAATTTGGAAAGAACATCCAAATGCTTGAGTAACATTTCAGTTTATATTTCCAAAAACAACTGGAGTGAAATGGTGTTGACACCAACCAAGGGTCGACATCGAGGCGACAGTATGATGGAAGCAACTACTCTAGTGTGAAAACAGCATTAAGCAGCAGAAGAATGCTTCACGTTAAAGTACTGGTACTTTATTCAGACTATTCTTACCCGTCATGCTGAGTAAGTAAACACTGCATGGTTGCGGGGTTAGTGTCAGTTAGGATTGAAGACCCTCTCTGTTTCTTCTCAATTAACTTTTAAAACATACCTCTGGTCTTTAAACCTCGCTATTGGATTTTCAACAAACTAATACATGTACGTAAACATCAGACTACTATTGAGAAAATAAGAACATAAGTGCACGAGCAAAATGTCTGTCACACTGTACAGTGCCAAGTACTTTGTTGCACATGCAATGTAATTACAGATAAATGGGGATGTATCCATCAATGACATTACTGCAAATATCTACAGTACTAGCAATGTTGGCCATTCTTCTTTATTTACAGGTGCTAATGTAGAATTCCAGCCATACCAACGGAACTACTTTCTCTTTTAATTTGACCAGCTTACAAACTCTGTAAAAACTGTTTATATATTTTTTAATCTGACGAAAGGATGTATATATGTGTCCATTGAGAAACCCTGTGGAAGCACAGCTCAACACAGCCTCATTACAATTTCTGGTGAAATGGCAAAGTATGCACTGCATAGTGTTCGAAATCATTGTCCAATAGAAATAGCTTTTTCTGAGTTAAAATACCATGAAATACTGTACATCTACAATTTTTGGAAGGTGGTCACTCATAGAGAATGTAGTTGTAATTCTACAAAAAGCACCTTTACTGACTGCTTTTTTTCAGGTCTTTGCAGAGGCTATACAGGTAACTAATTCAGATATGGATTCTTATCTGACCTCTCCAGAAAAGTGTTTCTTAAACCATGACACAGTATGGTGGGGATGCCGATCTACCTCTGGTATATAAGAAATATCACCATATTAACAATTTTCACCAGTGTCCAAAAGCGTTATCTGTTGACGTTCGTAGGTCTCCCAGCAAGACAAAGCCAAACACACATCAAAAGCACTCAGAAATGGGTCAAGAATAAATACACTTCCAACACAAAAAATAAATAAGTGTATGGCTGAAGGGTGGACCCAATTTACAGAAGAAATGTGTTTTATCTACAAGCTACGGTAATTACTAGCTTGAAAAAGCAAACATAGACAACTGCTTGTGCAGCCAATAGTTCTTGGGTTGACAATCACTTTTGGTCCATATCTATTTTTTACTGTATTTTCTAAATAAAAATTCTGAAGAGTGCCAATACTTGTACAATACAATACAATACAATACAATACAATACAATACAATACAATACAATACAATACATAACACTGGAATGTACAAATATGTAACATGTCATGTCTACATAAGCATGGTATGAAACCCGTGGATTAATGTTGTCAGTACAAAAATTGGAAAGTTCTGTTAAAGTCCCATTGTATTTCAAAAACATATTTCCAGTGTAATTGATGATAGGAATATAATAAGAAGTTACAATATAATTGAAACTGAGATACTGATTAGTGCCAAATCTATGTATCAGCAGTTTGAAATATACAGTGGCTTTCAAAACTACATAAATGTTTGCAATTCTCACATTACTGAACAACAAATTGTATCGGGACATTGACATTTTGTTCTGTTATTTTATTCTGACACACGCAAACACAAAATCAATTACTCTAAGGTGACATTTTTTCAAGTTAAGTTTATTTGTCACATGTATAAGAGATGCAAATGTAATTGCATGTAGGGTGAAAATTTTGGCCCACGGCTCAGACATGCAGTTGTAATAAAAGGACATTCAACATTTGGTTCTTGAATAATTTTCCTACTAAATGGGTGTTTTTAGTTTTAGTAGACTGAAGCAGGTTCCCTTGATGTGTTACCCTGCATGGTATTGCCACCACCACTGCACTTCAATGTAGGGATGTTTTGTCTTGAGCAATAGGCAAGCCCAGGGTGATGTAGCTTTTACTTCCTGATCATTAGTCCAGCTGTGCTCACAGGGATATTCCAGCACTTAAATATTATTTTGTACCCATTTCCTAATGTATGCATTTCTATTACTTTATCTCTTGGCTCTATATAAGGCTCTTTGGTTTTCATTTTCCTTCAGATTTACAGGCCGATAGATCCTTTAATAGTCCTTCTCTATCCAGAGAATTTGACAAACGTTAATGGTTTACAGATAAAGACCAATACTAAGGTGAGCGTTTCCTCGTTAGGTCAAAATCTTTCATCTTAGTCAACACAGAGTTTTCAGAGCACAGGGGCTGAAGACCTTTTCGGTTCTAGTTAATACTTGTGTAGATGTTTAAGAAAACGATAGACATCATGATGATTATTCGAAGTGAATGCTTTTAAAGGTATCTTGTCCACGTAACAGTTGATGATATCTCTAAGAGGACAACTGAACACCCAGTGAGACCTTGTACGACCTCAAAACGAGGATCATTAATTCTCTACTATAATAATGCAGACACTGCGCCTGTGTTTAGATAGAAACTGGGGTATAGTTCTGGGGAAATTAACTAATCTTAAATTCATAGACATAACCAATGTAAAACAAATGTACAGTAATTATTCAAATGAAAATAATTAAGGAAACTCAAAACACACATTGGGTGTCCATAAAATAAATATATTAAAGATCAAATCTTTATTGTAAATTGTGTCATTTGTTGAGAACAAAATGACATAACAATGTTCAATGGAAACCAATATCACCAACCGAACACACCCTGAAATCAAAGTAAACATTTGAAATCACAGCAACTCATAATGTGACTCAGTAGTGCGTATGGCCCCCATGTGCCTGTATGCACTCCAGACAACATCTAGGCATGCTCCTGATGAGATGGCAGATGTGTCCTAGAGGATCCCCTCCTAAGCCTGGATCAGGGCATTGATGAGCTCCTTGATAGTCTGTGGCGCTACTTGGCAGCGTCGGATTGACAGATACATAACATCATAGAGGTTCTCTATTTGATTCAGTACTGGGGAACGTGAGGGCCAGTCAATGGCATCAATGCCTTCGTCATCCAGGAACTGCCTACAAACTCTGGCCACATGAGGCTAGCTAGGCTTTGGCCTGCACCAGGAGGAACCCAGGGTCCACTTCACCAGAATAAGATCTGACGATGGGTCATAGATTTCTTCCCAGTACCTAATATCAGTCAGGGTACCAACGGCTAGCACATGGAGGACTGTGCGACCATACAATGGTATGCCTCCTCAGACCGCAAACTGAATTGACTGCAGGTACTGCTTCATGCTACCAATAGTGACAAGGACACTAGCAAAATGCAAATCTGAAGAAGAATCCGTCAGGAAGGATAAGGAGAGAGCAATTGTCTCTAGCCGACACCTGCAAAACCATTCCCTTTTTGGGGGTTGTCTTGCTGTTCCTCTCCAGTGCACCTGTTGTCACTTTGATTTGCACCAAAACAGGTGACATTGATTCACAATCCTTAGGCATCCTAACTTGATATCCCTGAAATATAATTGACCTAGTGTCAAACTGTGTGTGTACCCTTAACTAATTAATCTTTTTTTCTTAAAGAATCAATTGGCAAATCCCTAAATTAAAAGTTAATAATTGTAATTTTGCCACTACAGACCCCTGCTTTACAAGATAAGAATTACTAATGTTATTGTAAAAAAGCTATTGTTCCTTTCATTTATGTAATCAAAAAGCCATTCAAATATATGAATACTGTAGCTATCTTGAAATACAGAGAGAGTACTGAAGCCTGTCTCACTACTGTAGGCTGGTATTCCGACAATTGATTTTCTAAGCAGCTAGCTCATATGTATAATGGCACATTTTTTATTATTGCTTTGGGAATAAGAAGATAATTATCATTAAAATCAGACTATAAGCTTCAAACTGGATCAAACTGGCTTTTGAACTTTAAAAAAATATTGACATAGGAGCTACTTAGGAAGCTGCAGACTAAGTATAGTTGGTGTTAAATAACATCCCATGGGTAAACTTGATTAGCTGATGGTTTTAGTTTTGAAAAGTGTTCTCCAGATCTGACTTTGTCTTAAAGATGTGTGTGAAGTGTAATGATAACCTTGCATTTACCACTTAGTACATCTTCTCCTTGGCAAAACGACAGCACTGAGTCCTCTACTAGCATATTTGAATAGGTGGGAGGACAAAACAAGGGATCTAATATTCTGGATTGTCTACTCCAGCTCACTCCACACATTATAAATGGGGTTTAGGTCAGGGAGGATGGGATGGCTATTAAAAACGCTTGATTCTGTGAAGAAAAGTTATGGATCATTGTCCTGCTGGAAGATCCTACTATGGCCCAGTTTTAGCCTCCTGTCAGAGGCAGCCAGATTGTGGTCTAACATCGACTGGTAGTTGAGAGACCATAGATTTGCTGCTGTAATAGTGTAGCCCTAATGCCATGAGAGACATTTCTCCAGTTTTAAAGGTAATTCCCAATTCCATATACTGCTATTATGGGATATCTGGGGAAAATACTGTAATACCTCATTTACCATTTGCACAACACCTTTTTACCATGCAGGCCCAAATAATAATCTGGCCTTGTGTATATGTTTGAAAGAAGAAATGCCTAATCTTACAGAGTTTTACATTTAAAACGATCTTGCAATCACCTAGCAGTACAACAACAGTAAAGTCAGTTATACATTCACATCTCCATGTTGTAGTTTCATCTGGGTCTGGAGTTGTAACACCTATAACTGTACCAATCTCGGTTCTTCTCCGTGTTCAAGGGAAAACTCTTACTGTAACATCACTCCGACCCTTTAAAGCAACAGACACACAGGCAGAAAACACATCAAACACACATGCACACAGACACAAACTCACCACACACATCCACGAACAATCTTTCAGAAGTAGGTTAACACACACGTGCACAGACACAAACAACGCAGACACATTCACTCATCGCACACACAACTTCTCAAACACCCTCCTGAAAGTAGGTTAGCAAATCAGAATCCAAGGAAAGCCTGAACAGGACAACAATACTGGAGCAGTACGGCAGCAGCATCAAGAGTGCAGAGACGTAAACTTGTTATCTCATAAAGGTACTGCGTCATGCCATGACAGCGTTAAAAGACGACATGTTCGTGCCAATTCACTCAGGTACTCTGACCCATGTTCAAAATGAAATCATGCAATTTAAAAAACGAAAAAGCATTTATCCCTCCCATGTAATGACAAAACAAATTTACATAACTATACCAAAATGAGTATCTATTTGTTGCACACTGTAAACATCTATTATATACTGACTAAACCGGTGTAGTCTTGTCTTCTGAAACGTCTGTGTTGGCAGTTTGGATGTAATTGTGTTTTCATCACTAAAACAAAAACTACTGGATGAGGAAATGGCAATGGATGATGGCATGTGTTAATGTAAACCATATACTCTCAGTTCATACCAAGAATTAGTTAGTTAAGTAGTTTCATAATTTGGAGACATTTCTTCCAGTCCCCACAAGGAAATGCTTTAAGTTTGGGCAAAAAGTTAAAATTGGAATAACCAATTGTTTAATCATTAGGTTTAGGGTTACGATTTAGATTTAGGGTAGCCTCTTAGAACAGGAAAAGCTAACCTAGGATTAAGCAACTTGTGTTGAAGAAATTTAAGAAGATACAAGTGGCAGTATTGCCTCACAACACATCTACCCAATCAAAAGCCTCACCTCAGTGGAGTTCCAAAAGGTGCCCACAAAATAGAATAATTTTATAGTACTGTAGCAAGCGACACCCATGACTACAACTCTGTCTCTCCCAATATCTCTTAGAAAATTTTAGTTAACTTTGCCAAAGAGATGCTAAAAAATACATACCATCATTTACCAGTGAACCACAACCACAAAGTCACAGAAACAAAGTGCATCACCTTTTCACTGAGTTTCAGTTCTCCCAAAGATTATAGTATACAGTAATCTCCATTGAAAAATGTTCATCCTGTTTTATTTTTACTAGTATTTGCAATGATACATTTTATGTTCAACACAAAAATGTTGTAATCAGAGGAAAATTACTATAATCATTGATTTCTTCACTTTAATGCATCCTGGACTGTGATCCAAACTTGGTGAATTAAACTACTCTAGCTTGTAAGTAGACACACCCAAACTTCTCTTCAGTGGTTACTTGGAAGAGCTTTAATGGCTTAATTGAATCAATTTTCTAATTAGAGCTGTTCTACCAAAAAATATTACAATTTTCTTCTTTGTTTTCATTTTCTACAATTTTGTAAAGTAGCATTTGGAGTAGCTCTACAAAATTGTTCTTATTCATACCAAAGCAATTAAAGGTTTTAGGGGTAGAAAAGATAACAGTTTAATGAGAAATAATTGTTTGTGTATAGAGATTCCTACACTGAGTGTGCACGGCAGGCACCTGTGTCTATGCATACGTGTTTGTTTCCACTCAGTCTCCTTGTCTGCATGTCTCTAGAGGTTGACGGCTTGTCGTCTCTGAGATTAGGAGACTGACAGAGGCAGGTACAACCCTAACTGACTACAGGCATCCCTCACTCACACACGCTCAATCACAAACAAATAAACAAACACACACACAATTGCTTCATGTTTTTTATAGGTATGTTGGTTAGGGGCTCACAATATTGCGTAATGTAGTTTAAGTCGATTTTAGAAAGAAATAAAAAAATACTATTGATTTTGCTTGCTAAAGCAGCAGTTAAATAATGAAGTGTCAAAAAAGGCACGCGTCATTAACGTAGAATGAGAACAAAACACATATTACAAACAAATAGTGCTACCCATCAATATAAAACACACAAACTACAAACTTCACCAAACTAAATGATGACAAACAGAAACGTTACTTACACAAACACAAACACAGTACTATGTGTACTAAGACGTTCCATGCCAACATTTGTTATTTTACAATGGTTTTTAAAGCAACAGTGGGTAGCTGAGCATCTATTCCCCAACAAAGAAGTGTTCTAGGAATTGAATTAGCAGTCACAAACAGTTACTACCCAGCTAGCACAGAACATTTCCAATATATACACTGGGTTGTGTCTGTGAACCCAAATTAATATAAGTTAGTATTGGTAAATAAAAAGAGAACAGGTGAAAAAAGCATTAGGCCGGGACTTTAAGCCTATGTCATAGACTTCATTGTACTTGTAAATTAACAGCAATTGGTATAGAACAACAGACATAGTACAAATAGTAAATAGAGAGGGAGATTACGGGAAGAAAACACGAGCAGAATTCCCAATATGGGTTGGGTTTATACCTGTCTGTCTATGTGATAATGTCCATACTGAAAAGTTGAAAAGAAAAATGGTTAAAGTGACAGTGACAAACTTATTTCAAACAAACTGTTATATTTCATTTGAGATCTATTTCACAACCAAACATGTTGAGTACATGTAGGCATACTGAGCAATATACTTTCTTTGAGCTCTTAGAAGTCACATAAAGCATTCTGTATAACACATTCTGCTATATATAAACAAACTACCTAGCCAGCTTTAGTTATGGTTTGGTTTCAATCTATAATACCAATGCCCTTGTCTAGTCTACCTTTGTTCTGAACTTCAATGACTGAGCTGTCTTCTACCTTGCCCTGCCCTGCATAACTGGTGTTTTGGGGGCCAGCTTCATTAGTTTTATAACAGACAAAATCGAAAGGACAATGAGAACGCACTTAAACGTGTCTATACTGTACTGCAGATTTTTTTGGTGTTTTTTACTCATTGGTTACCAAGCTTTTGGGCTTACATTATGTACAGTAGATTACACTCAGCAACAGTATTTTCTTAAAGTCCTGAATTGAAGAGGGGAAACTAAGTGACAGTGTGCCTTTCAATTATTGTTTTGGCTCTAGAGGACCTTTAAAACAGGAAAGCCTGTCAATGGTCAATATAGCCTCCACACCTGCTGTCTCCACACCTGCTGCCTCATTCGATTTGGATTTGTCATTTCAGTAAATATGTAAACCATGTTTCAGTGAACATGTAAGACGTCGCTGTAAGTAAGACAAAACTAAATATTTGTACTATTCTCTTTACATTATCAACCAGTTAAAAATAGCAGTAAGGCATATCTGTGGGTTGTGCTATATGACAAATATACTGTACAACCGCTAAGGGCTGATTCAGGAACTCTTTATTGCGTAGATATATTGACCATATACCACAAACCTCAATGGTCCCTAATTGCTACGTATTTTAAACTAGTTACCAACATAATTCGAACCATAAAATTGTTTATTTTCTTATACCTTTGCTATGGTCTGATACATGGCTTTAAGCCAATCAGCATCTTTTGTAATTGATTTTGTAAATAAATGTGGGTAAATTGAATATATGTTGGACTTTGTCACGGGATTTTTGGTAGAAAACATAACTTTTTTAAATGATTTGTATTGAACGAAGTCCGTAATCAAAATAGTTAATTGTAGAATTAATGTGGGTTCCTATAATTACATTGCTTTCAGGATTTCATATTTGGAATCATGTCTAATGATGCATAATCATGTGACCCAAAACACTATATATCCTACTATGAAATAAAACAAAATTATAAATTCAAAGCTATAGTGATAGAGAGTACTTAAGTTTAAAAACATCAAAACATGTAGAACGATAACCAGAAAAATCACTTCGACTGTGTCTATATGAAATAAAATGTGTTTAAGTATAACATTCTATGTAAAGTAGTCCTACGTTAATAATTTTTTAGACAGCATACTTTTCCACATTTCCAGTCGCTGCTGATTTTGTGGTAGTATGGTTGCACTTTAGATAAAATATGATGCGCCTTAATAGGATGTAGGCTTTGCACAAGATTTAGCCTAAATTACCCGACCAGAAAACTTTTTTATCACTACTCCATTCTCCAATATTTATTATAGGTACTATAGCCTACTAAACATCTCAAGGAATCATGATTCTTACCGTTAGAACGTCTGACAATGTTTTCTAAAAAAGTGTTTTGAGGGGCTACAAGTCCTCTCCTTCCTCCCGCCATCGTGGCTCGTCATTCAGTCGTCCGTGTGTGGGAGCAGTCGGTGTGGAGGGATGCTGTGTGAAAAACTATAGGTCCAGACGTTTGTCTTCATGGTCGCTCTTGTCTGTAGACTACTGAGTGGGGTGTTTAGAGGGCTGTAGCTGCTGCTGAGACTTCGCAGTTGCTAGCTGCTCTTTCCGTGTGCGTCAGATTGAAAAAGCGCCTCTAGCACGTCGCGCACCTAGGGAATTTTCCTCCGCGCTTGTTTTGAGCTCAAATACGCGCCTGACTGGTGGTACCCAAATACGAACCTTGGTTCTTCAATCAAACCCTTGGCTCCATCTACCGGTGATATGGTGTAGCTACCATTGTCAAATGGAACCTACCATATTACAAATCCACTATATTAGCTAAAGTTCTGGCTGTGTTTTGTAATTGTACACGTTTCCAAGCAGACGTATGGTGACGGGCCAGGCTCTCAGTGGTGACAGAGCCTGGCCCAACTAGGTTACGCAGCAGTTTTAAATAGATGTAAGGTGAACCGCGTAAGATGGCCGAGTCCCTGATTTTGGTAGCCGGCTACAGCTGTTTCCAGAAATGTTCCCAGTTTAGCTATCAAAACCTAAAGTATTGTCAAGTGAATCTTTTTTCACGAGAGCGAAAACGCGTCGTAAATTCGCTCAAATAACTGACTATTGTCGTGCTCAGACCTGTCTACTGCAGCAAACATGGTGGATACATTCAGGGGTGTACAGAATTCTAGGCCCTGTACTTACGCTGGGGCACCTCCCCTCGTAACTATATTTCCAGGTCCCCCATACCGAAGAACCAAATTAGTACCCATTTTCCCCAAGTTCTATGCCAGTGGTTCCATGTACGCTGAACGACCTTTTACTGTGGAATTACATTTTTGGGCCAAATTAATTAAATCGGAGCGTAGTGTTATTAGTAATCTTGTAGTTTCACAAAGCCAATTTGTTTAGACGGTGCTAAGTTAGCTGACGTTAATAAGTTCAGTCAAGAATCTGGCAATACTCAAGAGCAGCAGGGACAGTCACTCACGAGAGGGTATGTATCTAGAGAACGAAATACTTTTATGAATAAAGGCATTTCTGAAAATGAAAGAATTTTAATATAGGTTTTTGATTGGCTTTTTGTGTTCAAAATAAAGTAAATATGTGAAGGTTGTTAAGTGAAACCCTTAGGGCTTTCACAGTGTATTTACCCTTATTTATATATAAATAATATATGTTGCTCCGACTGCTTTTAAACCATCACTCAATTCATTATTTAGCGTGACCAGTTCACAGTAGCCTATGGAAATGCAAGTGTTTCTTAACCCTATCTTCACTGCCGAATGTTTGAAGCAGCAGGGTCTTCACAAATTCTGCTAACTGATTAAAGTACAAGCCCATTCGAAATATATTGTGTGATAAAGCAAATTCTCTTTAATATGCATTTTCTTTACATAAGACAGTCAGTCAAATAGCAGATAACATACATGATCCATCCCTACACAGTAAATAATTCATTATCCTTAACTTGACCACGTTTTAGTAGTGTTGAGGTGACTTAGATGATCTGCAACATACTTATGTTCTGGAAAGTTTTTAAACTTGCTCTCCTTAATTTTGAGCCAGTTCTGTGCTCGCCGCTCTGCAGCATGCCCTCGCTCCTGCTCTTTGGTCATATACGGTCGGGAGATCCAGTACTCGTTCTCTGCCTCACGCTCCAGGTGCACGATCATGTTTCGCTTCATTTGCCAGGTGATTGCACGTGGCCGACGGTACTTCCCGATCCACTGCTTCCCGGGGATGCCTTTCCTCAGCAAGGCCAGGGTGAGGAACATGGTTAAGGATGTGGGTTCTTCTGCAAAAGGCCAGGCTACTACGGGTTGTAAACAATACACTGTTTTAGAGCATTGCCATTAATTTACTAAACACACTGGAATTATACAGTAACGCAAAACAAGCATGACCATTTCATGATTGAAACAACATTTGTAAATGACTATTAAGTAAATGTGGGTATTTTCAACACATTTTGTCCTGCTTTAATATCCTGGAAGGTAACAGCTAGAAATTGAGCTCCCATAAAAAAGTTAGTCAAATACACTAAGCGCTTCACCTAAATACACAAAGCACCAGGGCTCTCGGATACACTGCACCAGCAGTAGATTAGCAGCATGCCAGGTATTGTTTTAGTACTCCTGTTACAGGGCAAGTGTTTATTATTTTCAGCATCTGCTACCAATTCAGTTCGAGGAAAAATGTTAGCAGAAGGAGCTTGTATCGACATTTTAATGTTGGGATCGGAAGTATCCGCACAACCTAATTGCAAGAGGATGGGCGTTCCTGTCGCGATTTAACTTTTTTCAAGCGAAGCTGCCACTACAAGAACCTGGTAGACTACACGAGGATGCGATGTTCCAAAAATGTGTTTCCTCCAATGAGAATGTCCCTCGTTCCAGGCTATGTTTGGTTAAACTGTGTTACACCTAACAGCAATATACTGTAAAATACGTTTTCAAACGAATCAAACTAAGCTACGTAGAAGGAAGATGAAACTCCAAATAAAGTATAAAATATGATGCTGCATAGCTGTAGCTGCCATGTTATTCAAACAAGAATACAAACCTACAGTACAGTAGCTACGCGTGGCTCAATTATGCTACATGTATAACATAAAGGCATCGATTTAACACAATCTCCCTGAACACATTTAATTTATATTACCTTCAACTCAAGAGAACAATTTTCGGAAACGGTTATAATGGTGTTGTATTCGTGTAGCTAGTTCGTATAAAACGTGACCCCAATCACATTCAGAGTAGCTCAAAAACATTTCCTTCTTCCGCGAATACTACGGTAAGCAGGGGTGATCAAAACTTTTCACATTTATTCCAGTTGGAGGCGCCATGATCTTTTTTACTTATTCATATAAGAAATCATTTACAATATCAAGGCATAGAAAACTGAAAAATTTAACAAATTATATCAAATATATTAAATAATAACAATAATAAAAAACAAGGCATTTATAGTAGATCATTATTATATTGCAAGGGGTCCTAGCATCTGTAGGTCCTCATAAGCTTGAAGGAGAGTTAGCATTTTTCATTTTCATTATTTTTAAAGAGCTTAGATGATTAGCCACAAGGTCCCGTTTAAAAACAGAAAAAATGGGGATCTCCATTTAGAGGTATGGATAAAGAACTTTGCTAGAATTAACAAATTGTTCACAATCAAGGCATTCTTACTTTAACACCAAACATAATATTTTCTATTGTGAGATTAGTAAGTAGTTAAATTTTGTTTGAAAGACAATCTCGCAAATCCTCCTAAAAGGCTTTAAAAGACATACAATGAAAAAACATATTATCAGTACTTTCATTTTCAGTATCACAAAAGTTGCAATTTTACATACATACATTTTAAACCTGCACTGTTTTAAACACAATTTTTTAATTTGTAAAAGGGAAAAGTCTATAACATTTATTTACTTAACATAGCTATTCCACTTTTTGGAACATAGAGCTGTATTGAGAGGTGTTTCATCATGGAAAGAAGTGTAGAATGTCAGCCCTGTTGTCTGGGCACTGGATTTCCTCTCCCTGTTGACAGTGGAAATGACCTAATGCTTCCGCTTTATACATCCGGTGGGCAATCTGACTTTAATTTCCATGTGTTCCAACAATGTGGCTTCCCTAGTTGACTCTGGTGACAGTTTACTACTTTTGACAGATTTGAATCCACACTAATACTCTATTATTATCATTCAGTATGTTTTTGAGAGGATCAAAACCTCAATATATCAAGGGTAAATTGTAACAAACTGATGAACTGACAATGATGGAAGGTAATTTGTAGAACAATGGGTCCCTGTAGACTCAATGAATCACCACACTGAGCTAGACTGAGTATCATGATACTACACATTTGTTTGCCTGCAAGATTAATATCATCCATAATTCAATACAAACTGTGGTTACTATCTAACCTCATCCCCAGGATAACAGTGCATATGAGACTGGAACACCTTTTATTTGAGCTTGGCCTTGTTTGGAGCAACCATAGGAAGAACGTTTTTTGGTCATAATTTCATTTCAGGAGATGATTACAGGGGGAGATATACAGCAGCATACAATACACATACGAGGGAGGATGTAATGGGAGATTAGGTGTTCAAGGCTGAACGATTAGCTATTGCACTTCCGATTTCTGTCACTACTCATTTAGGTTACGGAAGCAGAACTCGATTAAACCTTCACAACTTTGGGCGGAAGTGTCTGGGATTGAGATTAGTCACTGTCTAATGCAAATTTATTCAAAAGGGCTACAATTTTTTGTCAGACACAAACCTCATTGGTCAAAATCATAGGCAAGTGTTCAGCCAGTCGGTGAACTCCGTAGCTAGATACAGTTGCTAAGTCTGATCATCACTATCTCATGTTCAAACAAGAACACTCGCAAATACATTCAGATGTTAAAATGTAAAACATAATTGAAAAGATGGTGGTGCAGGGCCAAGTGCTTAATTACCTCACGTTTGAAGTGCTCCAATTGAAATTGAGGGTGCCTTACTGTAGCTGCCCATCCTAGAACAGATGTTATAATGACACTTGTACACAGATGAGACCTATTTTGATCTATATGGTCTTGACTTAATTGAGTGCTTGAGAATGTAAGTAAACAGAGTTAATTAACTCTTGTTCTATTAGTGGAACTGAGCCCCATAGGGGAGCTCTCAGCTCCTAGTGTTTTACCCAGTTGCTTAAACAACATGCACCTGAAGAGAAAATCTACACACACATGACAGCGTCATCCAATCGGATGCCCCCTATATAAGGGCACTGCCCAAACTTCGCCCTCCCGAAAAAGCTTCAGCCGACATCCCGAGGGTCGAATCAGGGTTAAAACGCTATGGGGCTCCGCTCCAGTCATAGAACAGGAATTACATAACTCTGGTAACTTATATTCTATAGGGTGGAGCTCCGCGCTGCCAAATGTACCCCCTGATCAACCCCACTGGCCACCAAGACTAATAGCCTAAGCTGCACAAACACCTCAATGTTAGGCACAATCATGGTCACACACCACAAGAACTGACTCCCATGGCGTACAACGTTATATAAAATGAATGTCCCGGAGGTTCGTGTGGCGTAGTGGGCCAGAAGTCTCTGCCTTGCTGGACAAACATTGTCAAGATAGTGGTTCGAGCCTGACTATGACTTCTCTGACTTTGCCCGGACCTCCAGAATGAGGCAGCGCAAATTGGTATTGGATAGGATTTGGGATAGATAAGTCGAATTATCTACCTAACCACATTGATCTCCAGCGAATCTTTTTCTGCTGATCGGGCGCCTGTAAATTCAATCGCAGAAGTATAGTTAGTGAGTGTCAATCATCCCACACATGATCTGACTAAAGGCTTTCGTGTTGGATGAGCAGTGTGAAACGAATCGGCCGGCTAAGCGACATGTGGTTGGATGAACCATGTGAAACCTTTCACCATCGCACATCTATCGAGGGGGGGTTGCAGAGCTGCCAACATGGCAGGGTTAGAGGTAAAAAATGGACAATTTGTAGAGGAGAAAATGGGGAAAATAATAAAATATATAGAAAAAAAGAACATCCCCCACCTGTCATCAGTCCTACACTGCCACTCACCAACAAACCCAGTTAGTCACAGAAAGCCATAAAATGACATCCACGTCCCATTTCGACAATATCGAAATCCCAGATGCAACGTACTGTACAGCTGTCAAAAAAGCCACACTCAGCCATATAAGTAAAAAATATCTCTTGACAGAGTGAAAGAGTCCAGAATATGTTCCACATGACCACGACACTTCCTCACAGGTCTCCTCCACACCAACACCCCCAAGTGCAGCAGACGCAGCTATTCCTCGAGTAGAATGTGCCCTGACACCAAAGGGCACAGCCAACCCTGCAGCCCCATACGCTATATGCCAACCTAATGGGAAATCTGCTGCTTCGATAGTGGTTTCCCCAGCGCCGAGGCACCAAAACACACAAACAACTGAGGCGAGGACCTGATCGGAGTCGTTGTTGCCACGCACCGAGCACAGGCAATGAAGTGCTTCTCTCTCTTACTCCCAAAAAGTTAGCACTCTTGATCTCTGTAAGCATTCTTGATCACCTTACGCAAGAACACCAGGTAAGGTATCGACACCGTCAAGCCGCACAGAGAGAATGCACAGATCACTCATACGCTTCCCCGACACAATTCGTAATATAATGGTTCAAATGTCGGCCTACAAAGTACCTCCAGAACCAGAGCCAAGTCCCATTTTGGAACACCTCCATTTGACAAGAGGATGTGAGAACACAGAACCCTTGTCAAACCCTCGCTGAAGCTCACAACGTTATTGTAGAAAGGATCAAATGAATGGTCATCACATCACCGTAGAAACACATTCCATTTAGACGTGTAAAGCTTGGAAGTGAATTAGCATGTGCCCTGGATCGTTACCAATGGAATTGGCTGATAGCCCACAGCGTCTCAGTCTGTTCATCTCAGGAACCAAACCCACGGGGGCTGGGTCAACACAGGTCACAACTGTATCATGCCTCTTGCCTGTAGCAGAACATCCCTCTGAAGTGGAATGCACCACCAGCATCCTCATAATTTCTCGAAACCAAGAGGCCCTCGGGTGCTCTGGAGCTACCAGGATGATCGATGACCTTTCCAGTCTGACCCTTTGCAAAAACTGCAGCAGACAACAGACTGGAGGAAACAGAATAAAGCAGGGACTTTGACCATAGGACATGCACAAATGCATCCACTTCCAACGACGGGTTCTCTTCTGGCCTCAGAGAGAACCCCAAGGGACACTGCGTGATTTCTCGAGATGCAAACAGGTCCACCTCCGATTTCTAAAACTGATTCTAAATCATCTGGACAACTTCCGAATGCAACATTTAATCATCCAACCAAGGACCCCCTCAGGACATCAGATCTGCCCTTAAATCAAGTCACCTTGGAATATGGAATGCAACCAGGGACCAAATATGCCTCGAATGATTGGTGCAGGCAGGCACATACATCGGGAAAGGCAGGCACATACATCGGGAAATAAGAGGCCACTCTGCCCAACACCGTGCATCGGAATGTGTGTGACCCTCCAAAAATCCAGATCCTGCCACAATGACTGCGGAATCGAAACCAGAATGTTTTCAAAACCAGAACGCATTTTCCCGACCCACTATTGTATTCTTGGCATGTACAGCAGCCCAAACGGTACCACTATAGAACCACTAAGTCCAAATGGTACCACTATAGTACCACTAAGTCCAAACAGTGCCACTTTAGTACCACTAAGTCCAAATGGTACCACAATAGTACCAATAAGTCCAAACGGTACCACTATAGTACCAATAAGTCCAAACGGTACCACTATAGTACCAATAAGTCCAAACGGTACCACTATAGTACCAATAAGTCCAAACGGTACCACTATAGAACCACTAAGTCCAAACGGTACCACTTTAGTACCACTAAGTCCAAACGGTACCACTTTAGTACCACTAAGTCCAAATGGTACCACTTTAGTACCACTAAGTCCAAATGGTACCACTTTAGTACCACTAAGTCCAAACGGTACCACTATAGTACCACTAAGTGAGAAGCTGACATCACTCCCAACAGGGACATGATAATCCTCACTGAGACCACTCGCCAAGGTTGAAAGAGATCAATTACATGTAACAGTACCTCTCCTCACAACCGACAGATGAGCTGACATCCCAACCGTGTCTATCTGCAATCCAGATACCCGTCCCTCTGAGATGGCTAAGGCACACTCTGCTCTCAATTCACTGCAAACCCCAAGGTGACCAACTGGTTCACTGTGATTGCAAACATTCCACATGGTGTTTTGTTGTTAGCATATGTAATGGCCATTTGATTATTCTCCCGTTTAAAGAGCGTAATAAAATTTCGACCCCAGTCATCGTTTTTTGGCACAAGGAAATCAAGGAATACGCTCCACCTCTCTATGCCAAAAGTGATATTGAGACGGGCATATGCAATTTACATCCTGGTTATAAGCCGAGAAGGATATCATCTTGAGAGAAAAAATAAACTTGTAGACAGTACAAAGACTTTGGTTCCACAACTAAATCCTTCTTCTGGTGCAGCTTCAGGGAGAAGTGCCCTGCTTATATAGGGGGCATGCTGTCACCCCATTGGCTGGCATCATCACGTGTATGTAGATTTGTCTTCAGGTGCATGTTGCTTACACAACTGGGTAAACCACTAGGCGCTGAGAGGTAAGTATCTCTATGCTTCTAGATACTCTATTACAGTGTTTCTCAAATGGGGGAACATGTACCCCTAGAGGTACTTTGGAGTACTACAAGGGGTACATGAAAATTTAGCAAAAATGCTAATTTAAAAATATGTCATGCATAATTCCTAAAATAATTATACTATAATAATGAATGAATTAAGTGATGGATTCTAAACATTTTAAATGTTTTTGTTTAAAAAAGGTTGTTGTTCAGGGAATCTATTACTGCCGGCACTGTATTGTACCTCTTTATATAGACTTTTTTTCTACCAAAAATATTTTGCACTGGACAGGGGGTACTTGGCTTAAAAAGGCAGTTCAAAAGCAGGTACAATATTGAAAAAAGTTTGAGAAACACTGCTCTATTCTCATACACATCTGATGACAATCTCCCTATCAATGTATTACATTTCAGTATACAGTATGCACTGTGTTATTATTAGGCAAGTTGTATTCTTGAGGATTCATTTTATTATTGAACAATTACATGTTCGCAGTCAATCCAAAATGTAAATACACCTCAAACCTGAATAGTTAAGAAAGTAAAAGTGAGGTCTTGGCTTTCTTTGGAGAATATCTGTTTGCACAATTGTTGGGCAACTATTAGCGTGCTGAATTATTTTACAACTAAATGAAAAATGAAAGTTTTCCATCTCACTTTTTGATTTTCATCTGTTAAAGTGAGAATAATAAACAAACAACACAAAATGTACAAATATATTTTCTGACATTTCAAAACAAATCAGTGACCAATATAGCCACCCTTCTTTTCAATAATAGCCACAAGCCTTCCATTCATGGAGTCTGTCAGTTTCTTGATCTGTGGATGATCAACTTTTTGTGCAGCAGCAACCACGGCCTCCCAGACACTGTTCAGAGAGGTGTACAGTTTTCCTTCACCGTTTAATAAGGGACCACAAGTTCTCCATAGATTTTAAGTCAGGTTAGAAAGGGGGCCATGTCATTACTCTTTAATCTTTAAGGCCTTTACTGGCTAGCCACGCAGTCGAGTACTTTCGATACATGCGATTGAGCATTATCCTGCATAAAAATCATGGTCTTCTTGAAAGATGCTGACTTTTGCCTGTACCACTGCTTGAAGAAAGTGTCTTCTAAAAACTGGCAGTAGGTTTGGGAGTTGAGTTTGAGTCCATCTTCGACACAAAAATGTCCAACTAGCACATCTTTAATAATACCAGTGACCCACCTCCACCTTGCTGGTATCTGAGTCGAAGTGGAGCTCTGTGCCCATTACTGACCCAGCCACGAGCCAATAGTCACACTCATCTCATCAGTCCATAAAACCTTTGAAAAGTCTGTCTTCAGATATTTCTTGGCTCAGTCTTGACAACTTATGTGTTCAGTGGTGGTTGGGTTTCAGCCTTCCTTACCTTGGCCATGTCTCTGAGCACTGAACACCTTGTACTTCTAGGCACTCCAGGTAGGTTGCAGTTCTGGAATTTGACAGCACTGGAGGATAATGGGTTCCTGGTAGCGTCACATTTGAGTCTTCTCAAATCTTTAGCAGTTAATTTGTGTCTTATTTTCTCAATAAGTTTCTTTCGACCCTGTTGACTATTTGCAACAAAACGTTTGATGGTTCTGTGATCACGCCCCAATATCTTAGGAATTTTTTAAAGTGCTGAATCCCTCTGAAAGATTTTGTACAATTTTATAAATCTTAAATCTCTTTTGTTATTGTTAAATCTATTTTTTGGCCCATTTTCCCTGAGGAACAGAAGCTGCCTAATAATTATGCACACCTTGATATAGGGTGTTGATCTATTTAGGCCACACCCTCCCTCATTACACAAATACACATCACCTGATATGCTTAAATGCAATAAGCATTCCAGTTTATACAGCTTGGAGTTGGAACATATGCATAATAATGATGGTATGGTCAAAATACTGACTTGCCTAATAATTGTGCACACAGTACTATTATGGGAGTACACTGAAGATTATTATATACTGTACAATACATATGTGAATTTGATTTTTTTATTGCATATTCTACTCTTCATGAAGCATTCTGAATTTGAATCACAGCCCAGGAATCTGCAATTAATTTGTGGCTTTACTAATGCTGAATTCAATATGCCTTTACTTCAAACATACAACAAATTCAACACAAAACTGTCAACAACAAGAGCTTGTAGAGTTAGATTAACTCTCCTCTAAATGATTGTAAACCCATTGACGTGATGGGACAAAGTTCACATTGAATAGAGTGTAAAAACATTGCAGTTTAAGTGACTGCCACTTTAAAAGCTGTGAAAGTATTAGCATTAGGTCTTGTAAAATGTGATTTCAAAACAACCCAATGAGCTGTGAGGAAAAAGTGGAAAAATAGGAAGAAAAAAAATTCAGCTTCTGGTCCTGCCAAGTTCTCTAACAGAGCTCTGCCTAGTGAGATGCTTCTGTGACTCGCTCCCCACATTCCAGATCCCTTTTTCCAGCTCTCCTTTATCCCTAATCACTCACTTTTCCTTTCCTCCCAGTCCCCCTCTTTTCCTATAGTGTGGAAAGGAGTTGGGACACATCTGGTCGACTGAATCAGAAGTGAGACACGGATATCTTTCACACAAAGGTAAGGAGAGCTTGATTATTTAACAAGATCACAGGCTGAAAATGTTCAAGTATTTATCTAATTTAGAAGTTTCAGTGTGACATTCATTTTTAAAAGAAAGGCTTTTATGTAGCTTGAATAATTAGAACTGATAATGCAGGGTTTTACATAGTGATAGGGTAGTATAAAAAGAATTAGGTGAAATACTTTTCTTTCTTCAGCAATTAACAAGCTTTAATGCATGTAGGTCACTTCACATAGCTCTTTACAGTTACCTCATAATCTCTGTAATTGTTTGGCCATAAGGCAGATGTGTTGTATGGGCCATCTGCCTGCTACCATTGTCACTTCCCTTTACACTTCAAGGTGAATTGTGTTTAGGGACAACTTGGCACTATAGCTTTAACACAGCCAATGGTAAGGGAATTATTTTGTTGGGATCACGTTTCTATTCTCAGTGCAACAGGCATAATAAGAATCTGTGTTCATTTCTGAAAGGCTCTGTAGAACTAAACTGTTTCTGTGTTTTCTATATTCCAGCTGTCTGGAGTCTCCTGCTGTCTTCTGCCCATTGACAAGTGTTGTGTCTGGCACGGCTGGCAGAGTGCCAAGGAGGTAGACAGGTAGACGGGCCGGTCGCCATGTTTGAGGAATGGTCTAGCTGCAACCTAGTGAAGAGAGAGAGATGTGACACAAAGATAGTTCATGGAACTGTTCGGCCCTGGAGACCACATGGGGACCAACAGCCAGTTGAAGTTCAACTACACCCTGGTGACATGGATGCACTGCCACTACCGTCATCACCGGATAAACACTTCAGCAATGGCTGTTGCCCAGTGGAGTCTCTGGGAGCTGGATCACAGCAGAAAGTGTATTTGACAGTACAGCCTGCAAGTAAATGTTCTGGCTGCTTCCATGAGGTAAGCCGCAGGCAGAAGCTTGGGCCCGCACTCTGCTGCAGCCAGAGCAAACAGACCACAGATGTCGGGAAGGACAGCGACATTTTAACCCAAGGAGCAAGGAACTCACCTCCAACGTACACACTTGATGAAGCTGGATATGTTTCACAGAGCATTGTGGGTAATTTTGTATGTTGCGGTACAGATGTACACGCGAGCGTCATGGAGTTGGAGTCGCGTGAGTATTCTCCCTTGTATAATCTAAGGGCAGTTGGAGACAGTAACAAGAAGTGGTTTCAGGGCCTGCGCTACACTGCTACTACCTCAGGTATTACAAGATGCAAAGAGACAACAGGAGGCCATATGTCAGACTTGGAGTCCTCATTGTGCTCATTGCCAAATTCCTCTATGAGTGCCACTAGCGACGGATTTTCCTTCAGTCTCGTAGAGGAAATGAAATCAACAATCACGGACATTAGCTGTGCCCATGGACTCAGAGATGGACTCATCAGCCCAGGGGGGAACCCAAAAAGTAAAAAGTGCTCTACTCCGGTGCTCCTTCCCGTTAGCCCTCCCAACAGCCTCACGGAGCTAAAGATGGATGAAGACAACCCGTTAGCCTTCGACCGTGATACGGAGGAGGACGTTGTACATAAGCGGGAGCGTTCAACAGTCCTGGTCCGTAGGTTCTTCAGAGACAACCAGAGAGTGAAGAAGTCCATCTGCACAGGAACCAGAGCTATCATCAGGAGGTTACCTTCAGGAGGGATCGGTGACAATGCCTGGGAAGCTGTGTGCAGAAGGGAGACTGATCGGTTCTCTGGGCTGAGTGAGTGCAGCCGGCCGGGTGGCTACGGCGGATACAGGCCAACCTTTCACAGTCTACGGCTGCAGGCCTGTCAAACTCTGTATGGAATAAATGGAGAGATGTGTTTTGAGGTAAGACTATGAACACATTTGGCTATAATGTTTCCATTGACCAAGCCTGTAAAACTGTGGAAACACAAACATGCAAACACACACACTGCAAGGCTCAGAAAGGAAACGTGAGAACGTCTGCTACAGTGCTCCATTATCTAGTTGGTAGTTTCTCCATAAAGCACTGTGCCAAAACGTACAGAGCTGTAGGGAATTGGGGGATGGGCTAACATGGTAGGAAAGCAAAATAGAACACTAGGGGATTGTATTAAAGTGGGTGGGTCTCAAATAGTACCTTATTCCCTTTAGTCTACTACTTCTGATCATAGCCCCATGGTGACTGGTCAGGTAGTGCACTACATAGGATATAGTGTCCATATTAAGTGGGTTTGGGCTTGCTGCTTTGCTCCAATAGGTACACACCCAATGGAAATGTAATGCAACACCATGAGATCATAATTACTTGGCAGATGGTTATTCTCAACCATAAGAAAATAAGATATAAAACAAAGGGTTTTTAAGGTGCTGCAGAGTCAAAAACAGCAAGGAGCGAATAGAGTAATGTGCTTAGTTCACCTCTGTATTTTTCTTCATACTGTGTTAATTGATTGGCTGTTGAAGACCTGGTTCACATTTCATGGAAATCAAAACATCTCATATGGTTTAGAGACTACGCAAGTGGATCATCTGCCTTCTGTCCGTACGCCTTTGTTAGAGGACGCAGAAAACGTCAGATACCTCTACTAATCTCTGAAGCAGGGAAATATTACATAATTAAACATGGACTCAAATATTTAAAAAATGTTTATCAATAAAACATGATTTTGAATGTATGTCAAATTAATTTCCAAACTACTTGCTGTATAGCTTTGGTAAATTAACATTACACTTTAATGTAAAGCAAAATGCAGTGGCCAACAGAACAAGTGGCATTATCCACTTGCCAAGGTAATGTCACTAAGTCTACTCCTATAGGTTTTGTTGATGTGGAAAAGCACATAGCATAGGGCATACCAACCTTCATCCATGTACGATCTCTCCAAATAGTTTAAAGTCTTTGGTCCTTGCTCGTTGAAGCTCCTCAGCTCACCCAACAGAATGTTTTATTTTTTTCTTGTGATTTTTCCCCATTTCTTCTCCCCTCTCAAACATCATGACGAGCTTGACCTGCAAGGCAGCGACATTGCCCATATTTTATCTGGGTTTAGGTCAGCAGTTTTGGGTTCTCATTGTAAAAGCTTGATTCTGGTAAATGAGCCATTGTTGTTTTGATTTGGAGGATGCTCCAACAACCTAGTTTTTTTATGCACATGTCAAATCTAGTGTTTGTTATAAAAACACAATTTTTGTCTCACTGGACCATAGAAACTGTTACAATCAGTGGTTCAAAGACATTGAACAAACTATATGTGCTAATGGAGTAGAGGATTTCTTCTGAAGAGATGTTTGCATCTAACAGTAGTTTGGGGAGATGAAACAAATGAGTTACATCAACATCCAACAAACTTATTACAGAGTTCTTTCCACATATTACAGGGCATGTTAACTGCCTTTGTCGGGGGTGTTGAAACATTGGCTGCGTCTTTATGTAAAATTGGATGCAGATGTTGTTGACGAATCAAATATCTAAAGGCTTTCAGGCCCAACATGATGATGATACATGGCACTTGCAAATTTGCTAGAACCCACAGGAGGGCGATGCTAGCATGGCTCTCCAAAGTTGCCCATACTGTACAAGTGAAACAGTAGGTCTTAACTGGATAAAACCAATGAGCCCCATTCATTATAAATGGGGGAATTTGGATGGAAATGTCATTGTTCATTCAACACTTTACAAAATGAACAATACAAAAGACTAATACGTTTATTTAAATGTTAACAGAAAGATAAAAGAAAGGAACACACACACATGGCCAAAAATATGCAAACTATAGAATAAGAGCAAATGTCGTCCTTAATTTACCATCCAATAGGGCTGAGCCAGTTTGCATCTCTTATTGCAGGGCACCCGGACACATTCAGCAGGACATGAACCTGTAATGATGCAAAAAATACTTTATGTATACATTCAGGAGGAGCGGCATGAACCCTTGAGGGTTTATGGTTGGACAACAAAAAACAAAAAAGATGACACCTGGCTACTTATGGAGAGAAGCATTTTATAGAATGTACTGTATGTGCCAATCAATAAGCATTGTAGGGCCATCTACAGGACTTTAGATTCAGTACTACAATAGACTGACTGTCAATCGTTACTACTCTGCCTCTGCTGTTCTAATACAGTTTTAGACTGGCACCACCTAGTGGTTGGCTGTATGCATACGCTGCTCACTGGATCCTCAAGCACTTGAAAGTGTGCACTTAAAGCTACAGTCCGTGACTACACTCGTGATTGCAAAACGTAAAGTTTATGCACCATCTAAGTATAATCATTATCTTACCAAAATCAGACTAAAATCTGACATTTCTGAGTTGTGGAACATAGTTTTTTAAAATGCTAGTGTAGCCATTATCTACAGGGAGGGAATTTCTACCAAAGAGTGTGCTGTATGGTTCGCTGAAGTGGAGGAAGTACGGTTGGCAGAACTGTCAATGAAACCACAGCTGCACAGAAGTCCAATGAGGTTTGCAGGGCGGGCCCGACCATTTAGAAACAGAGGAGCGAGAAAGAGAAAATACGAACCTATACACCTAAATGAAAGAAACAGAGTATCAAGCCGGGACCATAGACCATAAAATAGTACTGGACGTAACATGTGTGACGTCACCCATTGGTTCGTGAAGATCTGATTTTAATCATCGAGTTTGCCTTTACAATCGCTGTCATCTTGGTTACGGATGTGACGATTTTAGACGAGGCGGTATCTGACTGTGACGTTAGCTGAGAGTTGGCAAAGCTGCTTACGCTCTACGTTATGTTACACACTTTCCCTGGCACAGTCAATGTCAATCACATCATAGCCACTCCCTAAGTCACCCCCTGCTTTATAGCCGATTTTTAAAATCAACAAATCCATGAATCAAAAAATGAACATCATTCTGTTTTGCAGGAGACTTAAAACTAGTGATTGAGACCATAAACTCATTATGAAAATGTTTACTGAGGTAATAAATCAATTGAAAAGTGGCTGACTTTCTCATAGACGTTTACAGAAACCAACCTCTTTTGCAACCACACGTCACCCCCAGCTGGAGTTCAGATAGAATGCAGGTTTAAGGCACTTCCGCATTTGCATCACTTTGCCAAACCGGATGCTAGTCCTGTGGCCAGGACCCGTTTTTAGCTCGATATACACAGGTTATAGACCCTATGTGTGGCAGAACGTATCGTTAATGGAAAACTGCTGTTTCATCTGTTTACACACCTGATTCAGCATCACAAGTCAGTCTGCTAACAGAACATTATTATACCAGTTTGGCTAGTGATGTTTCAGTCCACACTAGGTCTGGGAAATGAATTGGAATAAATTATATGGCTGATTTCACTAACAGCCATGGATATGGAATGAGTCCCAGCTCGTGTTGTGTGTACCATAATGTATTAGTACTGAACAACCATGGTCTCAGCAGAAAATAAGACTTTAAGATCCTTGTTATTTCTGTAGAACAATAATGCCAGAGTCCACTAAGCGGGTAATCAGGGTAAAACATATTTAGGGTTGACTGAGGTCCTAGAAAACTCACTTGTTTCATACAACTTCAGTTTTGGGTCAGGGTTGACGACGCAGCTGGGAATTATTAGGGGAAATGTATTCCATTAAGGAAAAACATTGCAAGTGAAAATAACACTGTGGGACTTTCATAAACAACTGTAAGTGTTAGCTGTGTGTGAACGTGTTCGTCTGTGTGTGTGTGTCCCATGTGCAGCTTAAGTGCACTCCATGCAGACCAATACCATGCTTTGTTTACAATGTTTAAACATGGTCACGCATCATCGGAACTACTGCATTTCTTAGGATGGATGTCTAGAAAAATATACGGCTCTCTATCTTCATACCATTTGGGATCTAATTTATTTACTGTATGTTACAAAACAGTTTCTGTGACCATGTAGAAAAAGGGATATAAGGTTATTTGTTCTCTCTGTATAAATGTATTTTACCTGAACCACATCGTATTAACTCCTATACATCAAATAAATGATGATTAACAAATACATTGTTTTTTTAGATTCAAGAGCTGGCTGTATTTGTATGCAGAACTGGCAATGGTAATTAGTCTATAAGTAACATGTCTGTTTCTTAGTGACACCATCCATTATTAAACTCCCAAAAAAGAGTGAGAGAAAGGAGAGAGTGACGAGTGAGAGGGGTGTGAGAGTAGAGAGTGAGTAGTAGTCATCGTTGAGCAGCATCCCAGTGGCTAATACTGGTCATAGTCATTGTAATGGTTTACAGTCTGAGATGAGAGATGGTGATGTGTGTTTATATATGAAGGTAATATTCTTCTAATACCCTCTTACTGACGCCAAGTCTTCCTTACCATATATGGGGTGTGGTCCCACTACACTCTCTCCCTTTCTTTTCTGCTTCTTCTGCTCTCTCTCTTCCTAGGTTTAGACTTGCACTCTTTTCTGTGAGAAACATCTCTTTTCTCTCTTTCTGTCCTGAAATCACTACAAACTGGAACGTACAGACATGACATGGCTTTCACCAGTACAGGAGACTGTAGTTGCATTGGGCATGAGCTAATAATGTAAGTCAAATGATTTTTTATGTGTTGCGGATCATTTCATAGCAATATTTCAACATAAACATTTCATCAAACCATGTGTAAAAGACTTTTGTATTGTTATCAGTGTTGATTGATAGATTAATACTACCCTGTCACCCTTTATATCTTCTTTTTTAAATTTTTTTGTTTGCTATTATATTTGCATAGCTTAGCCGTGGCACAAGATTTTCACCACACATGCAATTACATCTGTCCCTGTAAATGTTACAAATAAACTAAACTTGAGCTTGAACTTTAAGTGCAACTGTCCTAAAGGTTATTCCAAGTCTAAACTTTAAGTGCAACTGTCCTAAAGGTTATTCCAAGTCTAAACTTTAAGTGCAACTGTCCTAAAGGTTATTCCAAGTCATATCGGTCAGTTTTTAGCTGGCTGGCCCTCTGAACCTTAATTATCATAATCTGTTTTCCTAAAGCATACCAACTTGTCAACTATCATATCAGATGGTCTAATTGTATAGGGACAATTACATCTTTCCACGTGACAAATGATGCAGTAGAACACTCTATTGATGATATGTGATTGGCTATTAAATCTTTAGGAAGTACTGTATAATTGCAGTAGGATGTGTACCTAATGTGAATGTATATATTGTGTCCTTACTGTAGTGTTTATGTCAGGTTCATGACCAACCCTTCCAGAAACCTCCCATCACATGACAAATGTATTGGGGTGTTCTCTTTCATCCTGCTAGACTAAACATGAGCGTTCTGTTTATTTAAACAGATAGAAAAGTGCAAACGATTTCATTCATTTCAAGCCATATTTGAAAGGTACGTATGTGAGTAACATTCATGTATCATTTCTTAAAGGTACAATATGCAGTTTTCCAGAACAATAACAAAAGACGTACTTTGCAATAAAAAAGCAAACATCACTATACCTATATCATATATATTTCTTAGTTGTGTACTTACATTATCCTAAATGTTTCCACCAACTTTCAAATCCAAAGAAATGTGTAATATAATTTGAAGTATGAAATAAAAAGCTGCCATTTGTCTGAGAATTTTGAGTGTGAAACCCTCATGGAATATTACATTTTTTCAAGTTTTAAAAATGACAAGCCATCACACAACCTGTGAGAGACTTACCCTACAGTCACACGAGCGACAAAAGACAAGCGACACCACTCACTTGGTGGGCGTTTCTGTATTGATACTAGCATGACGTTGCCTAGTATCTGCGAGAGGTCTTAAAAGTTACTTCAGAGATATTGTCAAGTCACAAAAACGATGTATTTTTATTTAAAAGTATGTATTTCTTGGTAGAAGTAACAAAATATATGAGATAAAATGCCAAATATATCAGATATATACAGAAATACGATGTCCCGAAGCATTTCCACCATCTTGAATTGTTTTCTTCGACTCGAGCAACCAACGTATACGTCACGCTGCCTTCACTCCAATTGGCAGTCGCTTTGTCGCTTCGCTCAGCATTTGCATAAAATAGACTTCTTGTCTATTTTTGCCCCGCCTTGCTCACGACAGCGCTCGCAAGCTGGGAAACGGCCACTTGCGTTGAAAATGAATGGTAGCTTGTCGCTTTGTCGCTGACTTTTGCCGCTCGTGTGACTGTAGGGTAAGGGTGGCTGACAGGACTTCCACTGCAGCAAAATCCTGCGTCGGGCTAATAGTGTAGTAAAGGCAATGATATCAGCATTTTTATAATTTTGCGAGAAAGAGTCCCCTGGTACTCCAAATACCGCCACTAGGGGGTGTTTTGAATGGGTATGGAATACAAAGTTCCAATAGTTACTCAATTCCGAGCAATTAAAACGTATGGTAGAGGTCACATGGGGAGGAATGACATCTGTCACACACATCCACCACTGTGGGATACATTCTAGACAGTCTGGACTTAGAGTAATGAACTCTGCTGGTCACAATCTTTCCTATTGTCTTAAAGATATGAAGATGGGCATCCGTTATTCAGTGTGTATGGTCTAATCCCGAAAATAGCTAGCAAACTCATTGATCCCACAATGTAGTATAACCTGAAGTACAATCCCTCCTATATTTACTGCTGTATTATAATGTTTTGTAATGAGCATGACTCATGTGATAAAGCAGAGGGGTAAGAGCCAGGCAGGTATCAGACCGTGTAAACACGCTTGATTGATCCTTGAAAAGGATCGTGGTTGGTCCAGCCTGGCCCTGACAAGGGGACGCATACGTCCTGGAAAAGAAAATATTTAGCCAGTCCTGAGGCTGTCCAGACCTGAGAAGCATGCCTTAGAGTGTGCTGGAGGAAGGAGTACGTCACTTCAGCGTTCAGATGATACAGTCTACAGGGTTGCTGATCTTAGCAGAGCCTAGTATCCAGTCTGTACGTGCTGTGTTGCTAACACCTATGGTCTTAGGTCATTAGCAGCTCAAACTTACATGAGACAATGCTACCAAAACAAGCTGTGTCAAATGTACACCATAAAATATTGTTACCATTTGTAATGGGCCACGGCAAAAACTGGGTTAGACACATTTTCTAATGTATCTACACTAATGCTGTTGGCTTTTACCATAGTAGCCATGTACTGTATCAGGAAGAGTACAGATTGTTGATGTATGTAAAGTGCTTAGCCATTTACATACATCTGCACACCCAGTATAATTATATACTTTAAAAAATAAAAAACATAAGTTTATGAATGAACATACATATATGAGTGTTTAATCTTGTGTTTGGGTAAGGCATAGATTTGCGTTGCATATTGTGAAGGTCAGGGGTCATTGGTCATTAGGATTTTCACACTTTTCTGGGCGGGGGGGGTCAAATTGACCTGTCTGTAATTATCTACGCCCCTGGTTAATAAATGTATAACATTATGTTCCAAACCATTTAAAAGAAATGGAGGTTACATTGTGGTGTACTGCACACAGAGGTGATTCTATTGTCTGAAGGGGCCCTAGGCAGAAAATCTTATATTTTTCCCTCATAACCATTTTGATTAATGTTCATTACCATTATATTACCAAAAGCCACATTAAAGAATCATTGCAACAGTAGTAATGAGAGGATGGGGAATTTGATGTTGGATACACACAAGTTTACACGAAAGCAGTGCATTTCTCTCTCTGCTGTCTGTCTGTGTGGTTTAATCAACTGTTGTCTAGTCAAGTTACTTCACATCCATCCTGGCAAGCTTAACGGGTCCAATAGCCAGGGTTGAGACAGTATGTGGAGGGGTCTAACCTGTTTAGGACATGTTTGTATGAAGCCTTTGATGTCTAGATTGTCATCAAGCAACAGGAAAGACATTGTTGTAATAGCACATACCTGCTGTCACGTTTTTATTAGAACCATCATTTTTACAGCTCTGTTTTTAAGTAAATAAATTACATACAGTGTGCTGGGTTCCAAAATTACTGGCACCCCTGACTGGCAATGCACAAACAATACTATAAAAAATATAAACATTACAATTATAGAGAAAAATTCAAAAATACCAACATGTGAGAAATACTGTACTGTATCAATGTGTCAGTGAAACCAACCAAAATCATTTATTGATTAAATTTAAAATCTGTCCTCCAAATCAAGGTTTCACAATCAATGGCACCCATAATGATTATTGTAAATAACATCTACCAAAATTAAAACAGAATTATATTCATTTGAAGTTCATCTAAGTTTTAAGAAACTATATTTAAGCAATTACATCACTTCCTGTTCCACTAGGGTATGAATATGAGGTAGCACGCATGCAATATCTCTTTGTCATCCAACACCATGAAGAAAACAGAAGAACTGGCAGTTCAAAAGAGACAGATGGTCATAGACCTTCATAACTCTTGTAATGGCTACAAGAAGATCCACAAACAATTGAAGCACTGTCAGGGCAATTACTACAAAATTCAAAAGATATGGAACAGTTGAAAACCTCACGGGTAGAGGATGCATAAGAAACAAAATCCCCAAGAATCACTGTGAAAGAATGGACGGCCTTAGTGGTATCTTGCAGCATCGGCATGTTTGGTGTTGAAACAGAGATGCATACAAGGAGAGGCACCTCATACCTACAGTGAAATGTGGTGGTGGGTCAGCAATGTTTTGGGGCTGTTTTAATTCCAAATGTCCCCTGGAGCACTGGTCAAGATTGAGAGCATAATGTTTTCCACCAAGTATGAGGCAATTTTAGCTGATGATCTGGTTGCCTTTGCCAAAAGGCTGGGACTTGGTCATAGATGGACTTTCCAACAAGACAATTGCCCAAACCATACCTCAAGATCCACACAGAAATGGTTCTGTGAAAACAAAATCAATTTTCTGCCATGGCCATATCAGTCGCCGGACCCCATTCCAATCGAAGACCTCTGGGCTGAGTTGAAGAAGGCAGTGTGTTCCAAATGTGTTCCTTAACCTCGTCAAACACTACAGGGAGAGACTCCATGCTGTTATCCTTGCCAGAGGAGGTTGTACTAAGTACTGGATATGGAGGGCCAATAATTATGGCAACATGAATTTGGTGAAATTTATTTTTTGTTAAATAATTGTATGAGTTTGGTTGGTTTCATTGCAACATTAATAAAGTACAGTGTTTCTCACATTTTGGTATTGTTGAGGTAGGAATTATATACAGTATGAACATCTTATCTTACAGGTTAAAACAGTTTAAAAGGGTACAATATAACTAGATAATAGTGTTATGCACCTAACATCTACAGGGTTACTTGTAAACTAGGTCATACGGGACAGTGTAAAGTAAGGTCATCTCACACACAAATCTGTGACGTATTTTGTTATTGTAAAGACAGGCAAGGGGTTTTCCTCTCTTTGAGTTAAGAGACAGGGCTCTTCTCAATCTACTGGAGGAAAAGTGCTAACATGATGACTGACACAATGACTGACATGATGACTGACACAAGGACTCTGCAGTATTGACAGAGAGGGCACAGAGAGGCCAGAAGTGGCTGTTTTCATTCCTATAAACATCAGAACAAACTTGCGGACAGAAGATGACTTCTTATAACTCTAATATCTATTATATATTGGACTGTGATTTTATCCCAGATGTAATGTTTGTATGTGGTTTATATTATTCAGACTAACAGAGCAGGTCAGTTTTGGGATCAAGAAGGCCATAAAGATAAGGGAAGAGACTTCTGGGAAGTTCTTTTTTAGACTTGAAGGAGCTACGAAGATCAGATAAGAGAAGAAACCGTTGGAACAAGGGTCTGGCATTCTCCCATTGGCTAGAACTATGATGTAAGGACCTGGGATTAGCTAGCAGTTCAGTCCCAAGTGGGTAAATACTGACAAATCAGAGCAGAGTAGGTCCTGGGCCGTTGGCCCCTAGAGGTCCTGAAGAGGTAACCATTCTCACATCTTTTGAACATGTACCTGACTCTGTTCCTGACCAGCTGTGATTGTCTGTCCTTTGCTGCTTCTGAGATGAAAATAAAGACTTAGAAATTTTCCACTGCTGCCTGATTAAAGACTCTGCTTTTTGACCAAGAACCTCTCCAGCAAATTAACCATATTCTTCAGTATTATGAGTTAAACTCTATAATTATACTGTTTATGTTTTTAAAGTATTGTTTGTGCATTGCCAGTCAGGGATGCCATTCATTTTGGAGCCCACTGTAAACTCCAATGTATTAACAGTAAACTAAGAATAACTGCCAAGTAAAGTTTCAGATGCAGACACGCACCTTGGGCATGTTTATGTCAGGCTACAAACAGAACAAACATAATTTAACAAAAACTTTGCCTGGATCTGTTCCATAATAACCCCATCCCACAAACACAAAGGCACACACCACACTTACAGTGTTGTATAAACAACAAAGGCTACTGTATGCATTTTATGAATTTGATTATGTGCCTTGTGTTCAGTAAGGACAATATATTTGAAACCTTAGTGACTAATAGCAAAGAAACAAAAGAACTCAGAAAATGATGTAGCCAGTGACTGAAGATGACACTCTATCTTCCTCTGTCTTCACAGGCATGCCACAGGCTGGGGGCTGAAATAAGGGTGGCCAATTCTATAGAAGTACTCCTGTCTTCCAGGAAACTACTGCCATCTACTGACTGGAGGGACTTGTGTTGTAGGAAGGACAAGTTGCCATGGCTTGGTGGAGGAGGCGTGTCTAGCTACCGAGCAACCCTACAGAGAACAGACATATCCCTGTACATTTCAGGGGCACTCTTGGAAGAGGTTCGGTCCATCGGCCATAAGGGGGACGACTGCCCTCCACCTTGTGTCACCACAAGCCCTTTAGGCTGGGCTGTCCTGAAAGGTCCCAGAGCCAATATTGGTCTTATTAAATGATGTCAACTTAAATAAGAAATACTCTGAAATAATATCAAACACTAGATTCATTATTAAAGAGTAGACTAGGTCTACAATCATTGATTTTCTGGCCCATTCAGTTGTAGTTGTAGATGTAGGCTGTACATCTGGAGTTCAAAAAGGTTTACAAAATTTTCCTCTTTTCTCATTTCTCACTTGGTTCACCCCCCCTCTCAGAACGCCAGCTGCAGTCCCCAATGGCAGGGTCCACTGTGGTGCCAACATCTCCACTAGCAGAGGTCAATAAGGAGCTGTCTGACCTCTGTCCTCTGCTCAGTTTTCCGGAGGAGCTGGCTTACATTCTCATGGAGCAGGAGCTACAGCTCTACAGCCGGATCCTACCTCTGGACTACCTTCGCTTTCTCACCCAAGACCTGGGGGCCCCTGACCAACCACAGCCCCCATGTCATACAGACCTACCATTTCAACCTCACCTCATGTCTAGCTGCAATCGACCCCACAATGCAGTAGAGGACCTGGTCACAAGATTCAACGAAGTAAAATACACTTACTGAACTTGCTCTTTGTCACAGCGTGGGGAAAGTTTGGGGAAAGTAATTTTGCTTAAAAGTCACACTGGATTCAAACCCAGTTTGTCATGTGTTTAGGTGTAGTTAGAGAGATGGAGACCAAAGCAGGGATTGGTGTTCTTCAATTTATTCACAAACACTTAAAAAATAATAAACCTGAGCCGTATCAGGCTTTTAAAGTAAACGTGCAACAGTGATGCCCAAACAAAACCAATCTGACTCTACAAGGCGATAAACACTTAATACATAATGTGTACTAATCAGTAGGAGATAATTACATTATTAACATAGAGTTAACCTGCTCAGGACGATTACTTACAGCACATTAACGTAGCACATTACGGGGAATCGCTCTCCAAATTCATATAGGTTTAACCTCCTCAGGACGAATACAGATAAATATGGAGTATACGGTGGCAGTGTATTAATCAGGATCTTGTAGAAGTAACAGATAAGGTTTCAGTCCAACATAACAGGGGATATATAACCCAGTACGCACACTCCTTCTGTAATACAAAGAGACAATATAGCCTACTTAATTAACAAACACCAACCGGTGTGCAGGGACAATCACATATATCAACTGGTGTAAGGATAAAGTGAATAACCCATCACATAACACAGTGTCCAGAAGGTGGTGCTATAGTCCATTAAATAAGGCAAACAATTCATACACATATATATCAGTTCAATGCCACAGCATTCCTGAGAAGTTTGTAACATTTTCCATTCATTATCCTGTCTTTTCTAGGTAAGCTCCTGGGTAACATGGATGATTCTGACAGCTGGTTCTATGGAGGAGAAGAGAGATGTTTTCTCAAGCCTGGTCCAGGTAGCCAGGTGCTGTTGGAACTCGGGAAACTACAATACTGTCATGGAGTTCCTAGCTGGACTCAGGTAGAAGAAAAGACAGAACCAATTCTCATAACATTTGATTTGATTACTTGTTTTTTTTTACTTCTTTCTTTGATTACTTGTCTGCGCTGTAAATAAACACAGTTTTTTTTAACACAAATATTTCATCTGTTACTGCCCTAAACAACATTCCTATATGGTTGGCCAAACTACCTCTCTGCATTGTTATTCATCATCTCATAAAACTAATCATCAGGTCTCGCAAGGTGCTAAAGATGTGGCAGTTCATGGAGCCGTCAGACATTGAGACCATTCGGATTCTGAAGGATGCCATGGCACACCACGAGACGTCCGAAGAGTACAGGAAGCTGCTGTCACGTGCTGTCCACATCCCAGGCTGCAGGGTGGTGCCGTTTTGTGGGGTATTTCTTAGAGAACTCAGGGAGGTCCTGGATGGAGCAGCCAGTCTAATCAGCCTCAGATCAAACAACATCTTGCAAGACACTGTGGAGGTGAGTTCAGATGGGGATTCAGCCTTGTGGTCAGGTTGTCTTTTTGTGACTGAAGTTTTGCATTTGAAGCTAAAATCTCCAAACACACTGGTGAATCATGAATGTTCTCTGGTAAAGTTTCTCATTATAAAAGCCTCCATGTCTTTCCATAGTTTGTCTCTGAATACAATGGCCAGGACAACTTTTTACAACGGTCAGGGCCAGATGGACTCAACCAGCCAGAGAAGGAAGCAACAGCCCACAGTATTCTGCAGATCATCCGTAGTTGCAACCGCAGCATGGAGTCTGAAGATTGGGATGAGTCTGAAGGGGCAGGTGATAAATGTATTGCTGGTTCACGGAAAAACTCCAAGGATTTGTACCAAAACCAGTGAGTGTCCATGGTTTCATTTTAGTGTATGTTTTCGTTGATGCTGATTGTGCTATTTAATCTTAATAAAGTGTGGAAATGGATGCCAAAACACCAAATTATCTAATTATCTGCTATCTGATAGAGGCTAGTAAAAATACACTGAAGCTTACATTTTCAATGTACTTTCTCGTAAAATAATTGTCAATGCATTATCCATACTTTCCGGGTTGCTTTTGCAATAAGTTACATACCATTGCAATAGTTTTGTCTACAATTGGCCAGGTTTACCGTGGGTGATCTGTTCGACTCAGCGGTGGACCTGCTTGACCAATCGCAGGGCACAGACCTGCAGAATACATGTGAGAGGACTCAGATGGCTTTTGCCCACAGTACAGAGCTCATCCCCTGGTACATCCTTTCCTTACATCCCCATGTCCACCACTTCCTTCAGCAAGGTGCTACCGTAATACATTACGACCAGGACTCCCACCTCACTGCCCGCTGCCTGCTCCGACTCCAACCTGACAACAGTGTCCTAACCTGGGCCAAGCTCCATATTGGTGGTGGGGCCCTTCCTGGTCCTTACCCTGGTGTTGATTCTTCCAAACTCCGGAACCCCACCGGTTCAGGGGCTGGTGGTTTAACCCTTCCCCACTTCAGGCCTCAGTACTGTGGGCAAGCCATACTGAATGGACTGGCTGATGGATTTCTGGATCTCTCTGTGGCTAAAGCAGTCTTTATGGGTCATCCAGGGGCAGACATCCAGATGGTATGCCATCAGAACAAGCTCTCATGTGGGCTGTGCCTAGAGGATTGTGGGCTGACTCTCCTATATGGGCTTCATACCACAGACAACAGGTTATTACACTTTGTGGCCCCTAGAAACACTTGTAGGATGCTGTACATTGGGCTGCAGTCCCTGTTAACTGCTCAAAGGAAGATGAGGAAATTCCCTGACCAAAGGCTGCAGTGGCTCCGGAGAAAGTATGTCAACCTTTATCAGGTGAGGTTTTGTATTCCAGTCTGAGAAATGTCCCAAGACCCTAATGGTCCAGTCTGAGATATGTCCCAAGACTAATGTTCCAGTCTGAGATATGTCCCAAGCCCCTAATATTCCAATCTGAGTTATGTCCCAAGACCCTAATGGTCCAGTCTGAGATATGTCCCAAGACTAATGTTCCAGTCTGAGATATGTCCCAAGGCCCTAATATTCCAATCTGAGTTATGTCCCAAGACCCTACTGTTCCAATATGAGTTATGTCCCAAGACCCTAATGTTCCAGTCTGAGATATGTCCCAATGCCCTAATGTTCGAGTCTGAGATATGTCCCAAGGCCGGAATGTTCCAATATGAGTCATGTCTCAAGACCCTAGTGTTCCAGTCTGAGTTATGTCCCAAGACCTAAGTGTTCCAATCGAGAGTTATGTCCAAGTCCCTATTGTTCCAATCTGAGTTATGTCCCAAGACCCTAATGTTCCATTCTGAATTATGTCCCAAGTCCCTAATTATGTTCCAATCTATATCAATGTTTTACTTTCATTCAGGAGGATGGCAGGTACGAGGGTCCAACACTAGCACAGGCAATAGAGCTGTTTGGTGGCAGAAGATGGAGTGTGGGTGCTGGTAGCACGGAGAAGTCCTGTGCTCAGAAGAACAGCCATCTGAATGTCAACTCCAATCAGAAGGCTGTTGGCTCCAATAAAAAGAAAAAGAAGACTCTGACTAGGGTAAGGAACCAAATCAGTGTGTTAAACTCCTGCATAAATACACAGCCCAATTTCTTTTTCTCCAGAGAAAGCCATTTAAATATGTGTGTGTTGACAGGGGGACAGTGGGGATGCCACAGATGAAGAGACGGTGTCTAAGAGCGGCGGTCTGGACGACTTAGGGAGGAGTACACCCGATCCGACAGGCCCGCTGGATCAAGACCATGCTGACAGCAGCTCCCTTGTTCTGCCTGGTCCTCTCTCACCATTCCCCAGTAGATCCTTGACCATTAGCACCTCATCCTCATCCATCTCGTCCTCCACCTCAGCCACCATCCACAAGGCTCAAATGAGGTACAGTAATAGAAAAAAAATCTATAGAAGCCTTATTAAACTGTTTGGCGTGGTCATTTGATTAGTACAAAACAAAATGGTGACGGTCGTTAGTTGTCACGGTAACAACACGCAAATCGGTTTAATGCAGAAGTAGGCCGCTAGATCTTTGCGATGGAATGGTACACGTAAAAATGGCTGCCGCTCTGAACATTCGGTTACATTTATTTGCATTGGAATGGCACTTCTAATCATTCAATTTCTATGGTAAAGTAAGATGCCACAAACCGTGGTATATCTTAAGTGCATATGTACAGTCGGGTGGAAAAGTATTATGTATATATAGATTCCTCATTTGGATGGATCATGTCCATATTAGTTGGACTAACATACCTTGCTCTATTGCTCTCCAGCAAGTCGATGTGTGCAGATTGGGCACCTGTTAGTATAATTTGTGAGTGTATTCCTTCTGTGATATGTACTGACTAAAGGCCATGAGGAACGAGCAGTGTTATAAGAATTGGAAGTCTCAGCGACATGGCTGACGGTACCCTACAAGCACCCTCCACCATCACGCATCTGAGGAGGAGTTGGCGGCAAGGCAGATTCAGGGGGAATTGGGCATGACCAACTGAGAGGGGAAACAATTTGTTTTGAATCCCAGTTCGTGGCCATGTTCACGCTATTGTGAAACAAAATAATTTGAAAGGATAGTAAAATATTATTTCCCCACTGTAGTAAAAGAAAATATTCCAATGGTGTGTGCTGATGTTTGTGCTGGAACCTGGCACTCCTAAAGCTCTATTAATGTATATTTTATTGCCTTTTTCCTTAATAGGACCAGTCTGACACTACCTAGTCGTGGTAAGAGCCAATCGAAGAGCTTCCAGAATCTAATGGTGTCAGATGGCACAATGACCTTTACAGAGTTCATTGAGCTCTTTAAATCCTTCAGGTAATTTGTTTCGTCATATATGCTTCATGATTATGCAATAAAATAGCTGTTGTTACAGTAGTGAATTATAAATTCCATATAATTTCCACAGTGTTTTACCCAGGGTAAAGTATAGCCAGTATATCATAAAATTCAGACTCTAGATTTCCAGATGCTCAGCGGTGTGTTAAAGAAGCTGACATTACAAATGGATGAATGGAGGCCTAAATCTTTGGGTTTCCGTGTTGGGGTGTAGTATTCGGAGTCGGAAGGACTTGAAGGATGTGTTTGATACCCATGCTGTGCCTTGTGGTCAGTCTACCCATATGTCTGCTCCTCTCTACACTCACCTCAACATTGATGACAGAGTCACAGGACTGCAGCCAGATTTGGGTCAGTTACCTCTCTAATTTGGCTCAATTCTATTTAAATTCTAAGGTGGTACATTATCTTGTAGACGTTTTAGATCCCTGACCAATTCTTTTATTTTACTGACTTTAAACTGGTACATATTTTATATTTTTTAAAGAACTAAGTGTTTCTTTTGGTAGACACTGTACAGTCATGGTCAAAGGTTTGAGAATGTCACAAGTATTGGTCTCCACAAAGTTTGCTGCTTCAGTATTTTTTATCTTTTTGTCAGTAGTTACTTTGGTATACTGAAGTATACTTACAAGCATTCCATAACTGTCAAAGGCTTTTATTGAAGTTTATGCAAAGAGTCAATATTTGCAGTGTTGACCCTTCTTTTTCAAGTCCTTTGCAAGCCGCCCTGGCATGCTGTCAATTAACTTCTGGTCCACATCCTGACTGATGGCAGCCCATTCTTGCATGATCAATGCTTGGAGTTTGTCAGAATTTCTACGGTTTTGTTTGTCCACCTGCCTCTTGAGGATCGACCAGAAGTTCTCAATGGGATTAAGGTCTGGGGAATTTCCTGGCCATGGACCTAAAATTTAAATGTTTTGTTCCCCAAGCCACTTAGTTATCTCTTTTGCCTTATTGCAAGGTGCTCCATCATGCTGGAAAAGGCATTGGTCATCAACAAATTGTTCTTGGATGGTTGGAAAAAGTTCTTGTAGGATGTGTTGGTACCATTCTTTATTTATCGCTGTTGGCAAAATTGTGAGTTAGCCCACTCCCTTGGCTTAGAAGCAACCCCACACATGAATGGTCTCAGAATGCATGTTGGCATGACATAGGACTGATGGTAGCACTCACCTAGTCTTCATCAGAGAAAATGACTTTACCCCAGTCCTCAGCAGTCCAATTCCTGTACCTTTTGCAGAATATCAGTCTGTCCCTGATGTTTTTCCTGGAGAGAAGTGGCTTCTTTGCTACCTTTCTTGACACCAAGCCTTCCTCCAATAGTCTTCACCTCACTGTACATGCAGATGCACTCACATCCACCTGCTGCCATTCCTGACCAAGCTCTGCACTGGTGATGCCCCGATCCCGCAGCTGAATCAAATTTAGGAGACGGTCCTGACACTTGCTGGACTTTCTTAAGTGCCCTGACGCCTTTTTCAAAACAATTGAACCTCTCTCCTTGAAGTTCTTGATGATCCAATAAATGGTTGATTTAGGTGCAATCTTACTAGCAGCAATATCCATGCCTGTGAAGCCCTTTTTGTGCAAAGCAATGATGACGGCATGTGTTTCCTTGCAGGTAACCATGGCTGAGAGAGGCAGAACATTGACTTCCTTTTAAAGTTTCCAGTCTGTTATTGTAACTCAGTCAGCATGACAGAGTAATCTCCAGCCTTGTCCTCGTCAACACTCTCCCCTGTGTTAACGAGACATTCACTGAAATGATGGCAGCTGGTCCTTAGCAGCAGGGCTGAAATGCAGTGGAAATGTTTTTTGGGGGGGATTTATTGCATTGTCATGGCAAAGAGGGGCATTGCAATTCATCTGATCACTCTTCAAGACATTCTGGAGTATATGCAAATTGCCAGACTGTGAAAATTTGTATTTGTACTATTCTCAAAACCTTTGGCCACGACTGTACATTTCAAGTTAGATCACATGTTCTCAATGGGATTGAGATAACTTTGACATGGCCACGCTAAGACATTCACCTTTATGTCCTTGAGCAACTCCAATGTTGCGTTGGTCTTGTGCCTTGGCACTATGGGTCAGCTGAAAGGGGAATTCCCTCCCTTCTTGTTTGACCACTAAGTTTTGAGGGACTGTTTTTTTATCAGCGCCTGGGGGGTGAGATGTAGACTACACCTCCTGTATATTGATCAAATTTTCTCATTCAGAAACCAGACACTTGGATCATATTTTGTACTGTTTTCCAAATGTACATCTGTAGAATCAGACAAGTCTACAATCTGTAGAATCAGATTCACAGCCTGACCAATTGTCCTTAAACAGTGGGGGTTTCATTCAGAGAAAGTTTAATAATTCATAGGTCAAGTCAATTGGTATTGAAATATGGTAATGTTGAGCAAGCAAAATATGCATATACACTAAATAGACAAATGTATGTGGACACCCCTACTAATGGAGGAGGCAGGATAATGGTCTGGGGCTGTTTTTCAGGGTCTGGGCTAGGCCCCTTAGTTCCAGTGAAGGGGCATCTTAATGCTTACAAGATACAATGACATTTTAGAAAATTGGGGGTTTCCAACTCTGCGGAAACAGTTTGCGGAACATCTTTTCCTGTTCCAGCATGACTGTCCACTAAGCAAGGTCCATAAACACATGGTTCGACAGGTTTGTTGTGGAGGAACTGGAGTGGCCTGCACAGATCCCTGACCTCAAACCAATTGAACACGTTTGGGATGAATAGAATGGTGATTATGAGCCAGGCCTTCTTGTCCAACTTCATTGCCTGATTTTTTGGTTAAATGGGCACAGACACACTCCAAAGTCTTGTGGAAATCCTTCCGAGAAGAGTGGTGGCTGTTATAGCTCCAAAGGGCAGGGGCAACTCCCTATTAATGCCCATGGTTTAGGAATGGGATTTCCAACAAGCTCATATGGGTGTGTTGGCCAGGTGTCCACATAACATGCTGTATATCAAACATTGAAATGTACCATTTTTAGTTCAGAAATTTGAATCCAGTGGTCAGGGATCTGAATATTTACAACTCACTGTAGGTGCTGTAAGGTCATGGACATACAGTTGTATTCAAAAGTTTAGGCACCCCTGACAATTTTCATGATTTTCATTTTTCAAATAATTGGGTGTTTGGATGAGCAATTTCATTTTGATGTATCAAATAACTAAAGGACACAGTAATATTTCGGTTGTGAAATTAGGTTCATTGGATTAACAGAAAATTTGCAATATGCATCAAAACGAAATTAAACAGGTGCATAAATTTGGGGCACTATTTTATTGATTTGAATACCTGTAACACAATTGGTTTGGTGAGTTCATTAAGCCTTGAACTTCATTGATAAGGGCATCCAATCATGAGAAAAGTTGTTGTTCTCTTTGACTCTGAAGAGTGGCAACTCCCAAATGACCTGAAAACAAAGAATGTTCCACATTATGGTTTAGGGGAAGGCTACAAAAAATTTGAAGAGATTTAAGCTGTCAGTGTCCACTGTGAGGAACATAGTGACGAAATGAAAGACCACAGGCACAATTCTTGTTAAGGCCAGAAGTGGCAGGCCAAGTGAAATATCAGAGAGGTAAAGGCGACGGATGGTGAGAACGGTCAAAAACAGCCTACAGACCACCTCCAAAGACATACAACATTATCTTGCTATAGATTGTGTCACTGTGCAACGTTCAACAATTCAGCAAACTTTGCACAAGGAAAAGAGAGTGATGCGGAAGAAACCTTTTCTGCACATACGCCAAAACCAGAGTCGCTTGAGGAATGCAAACGCACATTTGGACAAGCCAGCTTCATTTTGAAAGAAGGTGGTGTGGACTGATGAAACAAAGATGGAGTTATTTGGTCATAACAAGGGGCGTTTTGCATGGCAGCAAACAAACACAGTGTTCCAAGACAAACACTTGCTACCCACAGTAAAATCTGGTGGAGGTTCCATCATGCTGTGGGGCTGTATGGCCAGTGCCGGTACTGGGAATCTTGTTAAAGTTGAGGGTTGGATGGATTCCACTCAAAATCAGCAGATACTTGAGAATACTGTAGAGGAATCAGTCACAAAGTTGAAGTTACAACGGGAATGGGTATTTCAACAAGACAACGACCCAAAACACTGCTCACAACCTACTCTGGTTTTTATGCAGAGAAACAAGTACAATGTTCTGGAATGGCCATCCCAGTCCCCAGACCTGAATGTCATTGAAAATCTGTGAAGTGATTTAAAGCGGGCTGTTGCAACCATCAAACCTAACTGAACTGGAGAAGTTTTGTAAGGAGGAATGGTCCAAAATACCTTCATCCAGAATCCAGACACTCATTACAGGCTAAAGGATGTGTCTAGAGGTTGTTATTTCTGCTAAAAAGGGCTCAACTAAATATTGATGTTATATTTCTGTTAGGGTGCCCAAATTTATGCATCTGTCTAATTACGTTTTGATGCATATTGCACATTTTCTGTTCATCGAATAAATCACATTTCACTACTGAAATATTACTGTGTCCTTCAGTTATTTGATAGAACAAAATAACATTTCTGATCCAGAAACCCAATTATTTATAAATGAAAATCATGGAAATTGTCAGGGGTGCCTAAACTTTTGCACACGACTGTACACTCTTAACTCGGCTAGACAAAAACCTACATTGGGAAAAGCCCTTAAATCCATAATTTATCTTTGCTACTCTTATTTGCTACAAAGTTCAGTTTTTATGTGTTCATTATACCCACACAATAGACCTTCTCACGCGAAACGATCTGGACCTTGGGCTTTCTATCCGGGTCAAGAGACACATATCAGACAATCAGAAGCAAATTTCAGACGCCGTAGCTGCAGCCAGTATTGTGACCAATGGAACAGGTGTGGAGAGTGCATCGCTCGGATCTCTCGGCATGTCTGTCACCCACCTCAACGACTTCCTGGTCAACTATCAAGGAGAAAACTACTCGCATGATGATGTTTTAAAAATCATCCAGGTGTGCAGTGATGCGTGTGTGTCTGTGCGTGTCTGTGCGTGTCATCTTTACTCTATTTCAACAATCTTCCACTGAATTAATATATGAGAGACTGGGTTGTGTGTTCCAGAAATTTGAACCATCTGCCAGTTTGCGTCAAACAGGCTGGATGTCTTTCGAGGGATTTGCCCGGTCAGTAATTGTATTGTTTTTCGGAAATTAATCCATGACCTTTATGCTATTAACATAGTTTATGCTATTAACATAACTTGACACCTTTTTGTTTTCCCCTTCTACAAGCTATCTGATGGACAAGGACAACTCTGCTTCCAAACTGGAAGAGTCTCAGCTGAATGTAGAAGAGCTGCAGTACCCACTGTCTTACTACTACATCGCTTCATCGCACAACACTTATCTGACTGCCCACCAACTCAAAGGAGAATCATCTGTGGAGCTTTACAGCCAGGTGAGATTCAGACAACTGGTACTACAATGATGGAAACAGCACCCCATATGTAATGTCTACTCAAAACAATAGAGCAATACACGATTGAGAAATACAAACTGATCTAAGCCATGAAGTTGTCTTCGTTGTGCTAAAATGGAAATACTGTAGGTTTTATTAATATTTTTCAGGTGCTTCTCCAGGGATGTAGAAGTGTTGAACTGGACTGTTGGGATGGCGACGATGGCCTGCCAATCATCTACCATGGACACACCCTCACTACCCGTATTCCCTTCAAAGTGTGTTGGAGTTGAGCGGAGTTGAACAGGTGTGTGGGGGCTTGATGAGGTTCAAGCTGTTACAATATTTTCTCCTCTCTTTCTTGCAGGATGTGGTGGAGGCGGTGAACCGATCTGCTTTCGTGACGTCTGATCTACCAGTGATACTATCCATAGAGAATCACTGTTCCCTGCCACAGCAACGTAAAATGGCAGAAATCTTTAAGGTAGATAGTCCTTGTATCTAATATCTCCTCAATCTCAGTGATGAAATGTTGAGATGTCTGATTCTTGTTTGTGTTTAACTAAAGGAGATTCATAGTCAGTCAGCATGTCAATACAAAATTAAGGTTAGTTTAGAGGGGTTAAGCTTAAGAGTTCAGGTTAAGTAGTGTACTGCCACCTGGAACATTTCCATTGCTTTTAAAATGCAATCAACCATCTACTGTATAATGCATTCATAGAATGTCTGAAAATAATTGATTAATCATTATGTATTTACATAGTTACTTTCTCTGGTGTTCAACAGACTGTATTTGGGGAAAAGCTGGTGACAAAGTTTTTGTTCGAGAGGGATTTCTCAGATGACCCACTGCTGCCATCACCATGGCAACTGAGAGGGAAAATCCTCCTGAAGAACAAGAAGCTGAAGGCACACCAGACACCAGTGGACATACTTAAACAGAAGGCACGCCCTCCGATACAGAACATTTAGACAACAAAGTCTATCCAGAGTATACGCAGTACAGTATATATATATACCAAAAAAGATCATAAGTAACTCACGTTGTGCGTAATTACTGTTCTCGATACAGGCTCATCAGTTTGCTCAGATGCAAGCACAGACAAACAGTGTGATGCCTTCGATCGTCACCAACGAGGAAGAGGAGGAAGAAGAATATGAGGATGAATACGACTATGAGTATGAATCACTGTCAGATGGTATGATCACAACCCCAATAGTATGTCAGTCTATGCCAGTTTATAATCAAGGTATTGCTGTCATGACAATCATGACACCCAGTAACAGCTATTATGAATTATTATGAATTCACCCCTGATTCTAATCACCCTGACCCCACACTCACTCTTCCCCTGTAGCTGATGTCCTGAATCAATCGACTGCTTCTTTTGTCCCGGAAGGTAATACAATAAATTAAATGAATCACAGAAGATTGGCTAAATTCAATCACAATAAAGTTGTGCTCTGTTTGTGTGGTGTTCTAGCACACCGGCTTTTTGACTAGAATTCCATGGCAGAGAGGGGACATTTCGAAAGGTTGTTATCTACTTAATGAGTATCCACTGATCCTCAATTTGAAAGACTTAAATTAGATTACACTAAACGAGCGGCTCTTTTTGTTTAGACCGCAATGAGAATGTATTTGTCTGGGAATGTGTACGTTGATACAGATAATATTCTGGAGGACAAACAAGAGGGAAAGCCTTTGACAGGGGAAAGGTTACCGGCCGAAACCAGTGACGAAGTTCCCAAGAAGATGAAGAAATGTGAGAATGCTACTCACAGCAAAGGAGTGGTGCGGTTTTTCCCTCAATCTCTAGTTATAAGTTGGTGGCTGTATTGGGATTCCATAAACTTTTTAACTTTTATCATTTGTTTGTACTTTTACTTTAACTAGTTTCCCTTCTATTTGATTAGTCTTATCATTACACATGGGTTCAATAGAAATGTTTAACATAAGTCTTGTTGGCATTTGTATCTTTTGTTTTTTACACACACACTTACACATAAACTCACACAGGTATTTGGCAAGGACCTGGAGGAAGAGTTCAAGTTGCCTCGAAGCAAGAAGGAAGGAAGCCAGATAGCTCAGGAGCTCTCAGACCTGGTGATCTACTGTCAAGCTGTCAAATTCCCAGGTCTTTTCTTACATTACGTCACTGAGTGCAACAAATATATGTTCAAAAAGACTTTCCCATTTGAAACAGTTGTATATATTGTCTAGTGCCTGTATACACCAATCAGCCATAATATTATGACCACCTGCCTAATATTGTGTAGGTCCCCCTTTTGCCACCAAAAACTTGCAGCTACATACGCAACAAACTGCGATGTATTCTGGCCACACAGGACAGCCTTCCCTCCCCACGTGCATCAATGTGTCTTGGCCCCACATGACCCTGTTGCCGGTTCACTGTTTTTCTTCCCTTGGTCCACTTTTAATAGGTACTGACCACTGCAGACCAGGAACACCCCCCACAAGAGCTGCATTTTTGGAGATGCTATGACCCAGTCATCTAGCCATCTAAATTTGGCCCTTGTCAAAGTCTCTCTAAACGCTTGCTGATTTTTCCTGCTCAAAGTTTGTGTTAGAAGGCAGAAAACTTGGAAAACGTAAGGATTTACGTTTATACAGTATACTATATTTACTTAATATATACATATATTCAAATAGTGTCACAGGTTATCAATGGCAATGAGACTAAGACTTTTACTAGGCTAATATAGGACCAACACCCTTTTTGTTCTTGAGCCAATAAAATTTTGCTTTAGACTTTATCATTGTCCTGCTAAAAGGTATATTTTTGTTTTACCTGACTGAAACACTCTTGCCATGTTTCTCTTTATTTTGCTCTCTCAATTCTTTCCTAAAATTTTTGCGAGACGCCCATTCCATTTTGATGGAAGTATCCCCACAGCATGACGCTATCACTAAATTCACTGTATGAATGTGTAATGAATCTACATGCGTCGTGTAGCTGGCGAAGGATGAGGCAGGAAACAAGCGCGTAGTTGGAATTTATATTTACTTAAACTTACTAGGCAAAATGTAGACCAAGCATACAGCAACACAGGCAGTAACAGGAATGCATTGAACAAACAATGACAGTCTTATATGCTCTATACCTAATACAATGATTAGACCTAATCACTAATACCCTTGAGCTATCAAAAATAAAATATCCTGGACCTCAGGGTGGCAGCAACAATCCACCCAACCTGTTACAGAATGTTGTGTCTTGTATTATGGGCAGTGTTATTATTGTAGCTGTGTCACTCTCATGATCTTAGATGGCATTTTTTGAGTAAGAGCTCCTTTCTTGCCACACTCCCAAAAAGGCCAGTGCCATGCAAATATCTTCATTGGTTTATGGGTGCAAGATTATTCCACTACCAACCCATTCAGCTCCTTTAAAGTGATTGTTCTCCTTTCCTTGGCTTTATCAAATGTTTTGTTAGAGCTCTCACTTGAAGGACAACCTGTTTTTGACAGTGCCAGAGTGGTGTGACGAGATTTTGTAATATGACAGATTTGGTCAGGGGTTGGAATATTTTTGCAAGGCACTGTATGTCTTACTGGAGATTCTCATTTTCACTATTTTCACATTTAAATGGTCCAATGTTTTTCTTTCAGGTCTATCGAGCCCTAATTCATCAGACTCTCCCAGGGAGAGGAAAGAGAGAAAGGAAGTTATTTCTCCCAGAGGAAAATGCCGGAGGACCATCTTTGGGAATACTCCAGGGAAAGGTTTCCCAGGGGATGCACTGACAGTGATGCATTCCACCAGTAGAGGTACACTTTGGACCTTTTGTTCTTCTCTGATCTTCTCTGATCTACTTTGCCCAATGCATATCTTTCTGTGACTTGAGGGGCCTAACTCTTGTCAATGCCGTTTCACTGGAGATTTACCTCAGTGTTTAATCTAAAGCCTCAGATTATTTATGTTTTCATCTACCTGGACCTATCTCACCAGTCCAGTTTTCAACAAAATACTTTTGGGGCCAAGTCCAGGGCAGTGATACTGTTTCTTTTAGCTAACATATACATAACATGCCCGTGGCTAACAGTGAATTCTAAAACCTGATAAACAACTGTCTGGATGATGCAGAGGTCATTGATTCTCTTAGCCACGGGAGTCACACAAGTGTCGCCCTTATGACGGAAACAAAACAGGCAATGGCTACAGAGTGTATACACACACTCACCCACCTAAACACTAGTTTACATGGATATGAAACACTGCTGACACCCTGAAGTGGGTTAAAAGGTTCAAAAATGTAAACGTTTTGCAGTCATTCGGTGACTCACACACAAACACTATACAAACCTTTAATATGCAACTCTCTGAAGGAACAGCATCAGACGTTTCCCGCCTCAACTTTGAGGAACCACTCACGTCCCCTCCTCAGACCTGCAACACCTCCTTGACCTCCCTCATCCGCACCCCAAAGTGCTACCACGTCTCCTCGGTCAACGAGAATGCCGCTAAGCGCCTGTGTCGTCGCTACTCCCAGAAGCTGATACAACACACCACCGGCCAGCTCCTTAGGACTTACCCAGCAGCTACACGTATTGACTCGACCAACCCCAGTCCAATGATGTTTTGGCTGCATGGAATACAGCTGGTCGCTTTCAACTACCAGACCGACGGTGAGCTAGACACTAAGTCCAGGTTATGTTATCATACCAAAGGTTAGCCAATACGGCAAGCAATTTTAACATTTAATCAAACCACATTCCCATCTGTAATTACATTTTAGATATCCACAATAGCATTTCTACTGGTTAAAATTTTATTCTCACAGATTTCAAGATACCTACAACTTAAATTAAATTCAAGGTATCCAAAAATCCTGTTTAATGTTAAGTGGCCATGTTAACATTTAATAGCTAGACTGTAGAGTTGTAATTCCACTCTTCCTATCAAAAAGAACCATTGAGATATCTGAAATTACATTACTCCTATCTACAGTTGTCATTTCAGATATCCACAACATCATTCTTTTTATCCAGAATGAACATTATAGATATCTGCAATATAAATATTACTAGGAAGAACTCCCATTTCAGAAATCTACAATACAATTGTTACTAGTCAATTGTTACTTTAATTTCAGATATCCAAAATGAAAAAAAAAACATTTGAAATATCCATAATGTAATTTGACTATCCAAAATACATTCTGACTAGTAAAAATGTAATTACAGATTTCAATAATTGCTATTATTACTAGGTAAAATGCAATTTCAGATATTTACAATAAGATTTATGACTATAAACAATACAATTGCAGATATCCACAAATCTATTGTCGATATCTGCTAACATGATATCTGAAATTAAAGTTTTGACTAGTAACAATTGTATTGTAGATATCTGAAATGGGAGTTCTTCCTAGTCATAATTCTATTGCAGATATCTGTAATGTTTATTGTGCATAGGAAGAATGACGTTGTAAACATCTGAAATTGAAAGCCCCATACACATGGATGGGAAACGTGACATAATTTGTACTACACTAGTAAAAATGACGTGGATATCTGAAATGACAATTGTTTTTAGGAAAAATGTCATTGTGGATATCTGAATTGTTCTTTTTGACTAATTTGAATTACGGATATCTGCAATAAATATCCAGTCTTGCTATTAAATGTTAAAATGGCTTGCCATAGGTGAAAGTGGTAAAACAATTTTCCTAGCTTAAAGGAAACTCCCCGTATTAGGCGTATGCCTGAGTACAAATCTTTTTTCAAATTTCTCTGACAGTTATCATTATGGGTATTCATATTTTCATTTGCTCTCTCTCTCTTCCTGTCTGTCTTTCTCTCTCCATTAGACCTGCCTTTGCAGCTGAATGCGGCCATGTTTGAGCAAAATGGAGGTTGTGGGTATGTTCTGAAGCCTCCGGTCTTGTGGGACTCCAGCTGTCCCCTCTATGGACGCTTCACCCCCCTGAACAGAGAACCCGAGGGCCTCAGCCCTGCCCTGATCTCTCTCACTGTGAGTACATTAATAGAAATGGTTAAACAAGTAATGCCCTGAATATCGTTAGCAGTCCACCGGTTTTCATGTATACGTTTTTAATTGTTCTTCTTGACAATGTATTGCTTTCCATTTCTCACAGATCATCTCTGGTCAGAATGTTTGCCCTGGTATCTCAGCAGCCAGTCCCTGCATTGAGGTAGACATATTGGGCATGCAAGCAGATGTGTGTCACATGCGCACCAAACCCGTCCACCGTAACCCTATGAATCCAATATGGAACCACAGATTCCACTTCCCCCTACTCATGGCTGAACTGGCGTTCCTGCGCTTTACTGTGGTGGAACACAACAGCTCCCAGACCACCGCCCAGAGGATTATACCCCTCACAGCACTTCGGACAGGTAGTCACACATACTGTACATAATCTATGCATACATTTTAACCCCTGACTCTTAACTTCCTTTCACCATTCTCATTGTAATAATACGCCCAAAGCGCCCATTTAATTTGAATTAACAAGACGTGTTTAGAGATTTGCTTCAGCAAAACATTTTTATAGAAGCGTAAATTGGTTTAAGTCTTAATCATGCGCCCTACTCAGTACTTTTCTGAGTAACTCTGAGTTCACAAGCTTTGTGAAGTCCCTACTTAAAACATAAATTATCAGGTAAAGGGAGTTCACATCTTACCGGTGACCATGATTGATATTTCCTTTACTCTTTTTATTTGTTTTATAGGTTACGCCTTTATCCCTTTACCTGATCAATTTGGTCTTAAGACTTGTACTCAGAAAAGTACTTTTACTCAAGTAAATGTCTACCTCTGCTGTACACTATTAGATGTAAACAGAACTTATGGGTTGAGGATCTATGTTTTTACGGGCTGTGTACTTTGTCACTGTTCATTGCAGCTTTGGCTCAATCACATCATTTATTTATACATGTATAGATATATTCACTTACAGATTCTTTTGAAATCATTCCTGTATTTCTTAGAATGTGTCAACTCAGAGAGTTACTACATGTTGACAAAACTACCTGTGGGAATTATTTCCATACTGTGTATTCAGGCTACAGACATGTTCAGCTGAGGACTCAGCACAATGAGGCCCTGCCGGTCTCTAGTCTGTTCATCTACAGCCGGAGAACCGAAGACAGTGGAGCTGCAGGTTCCCAGCCTGCATCACAGGTGAGCGTGTACCGAGTGAGCGTGTGCCGAGCGTGAGTGTGTAGTGAGTATGTGGTGACTGTGTGTCATGTCCCAAGCAAAGAAAATATATATATTTTTAATATGTTATAAGAATACCTTGTTAAAATATTTAATATAGTATTACGTATGACTATGATAAATATAGAACAAGAAATGAGGCACACGCTGACTGATCAGGACAGTATGTGGTTTTGGACGTGGATTTGAAATGCAATGTTTTTAAAAAGGTTTTACCATGGATTAGTGAACATTACAAAACCACGATTGCATGTGGTAAAATATAAGTATGTTTTGTACATTTCAATAAGACAAAAAATACATTTGTTGAATACATTTTACATATTTTTTTATAGTTTTAAAGATAGTTTTCGTGGTATTATTAATATTTTGATTAATATGACAGTGGGTAGCAGACGGAGACAGGTACTGTAGCCTACAGTATGTAGTGGAGACAGAGATGAATGAACTCTGACACAACACTTACCTACTATAATGTATAGTATGAATTAAGTGAGTTGAAGTTAAATGTTAGCATATTTATAGTACATCAAATTTAAAGTGAATTAAGTTATACTACAGAAGTAGATGTTGTATTTGATCTTGGATTTTTATTTAAATTATATTGAAGTATACTTTATTAAGCTTATCATAATATTTTTCAATATATATTTTTCTGCTTGGTGTGTTTTGAGTGAAGTGTGTAGTGAGTGTGTAGTGAGTGTGTAGTGAGTGTGTAGTGAGTGTGTAGTGAGTGTGTAGTGAGTGTGTAGTGAGTGAGTGTGTAGTGAGTGTGTAGTGAGTGAGTGTGTAGTGAGTGTGTAATGAGTGTGTAGTGAGTATGTATACTGTTTTGAGTGAAGTGTGTCGTGAGTGTGTAGTGAGTGTGTAGTGAGTGTGTAGTGAGTATGTATACTGTGTTTTGAGTGAAGTATGTCGTGAGTGTGTAGTGAGTGTGTAGTGAGTGTGTAGTGAGTGTGTAGTGAGTATGTATACTGTGTTTTGAGTGAAGTGTGTCGTGAGTGTGTAGTGGATGTGTGAGTAGTGCAGCATCTTCAATCCTACTGTCCTACAGAACTCTGGGGTCCAGGGTCGGGATATACATTACGCTCTGCTGTACCACTAAACCCAGATGTGTGAATGTTTCACAGCTCTTCAGTACAGAGGAACAAAGATCTGCTGTGGAGAACAAAGTGACTGTACAAGGACTTCTAGGGCTGGAGCCTTTCACTGTGGTGGCCGTGAGCGAGAGGACCACTGCCGGCCAGCTCCTAGGCAACGTGCGTGGGCCTGCATCTTCTCACTTCACTGGTGGTCATTTCAACTGTGACATCATCCAGCTTTTTCTCTCTGCCTTGCAGATCCTTTCAACCTCCAGCCTCTTCTCCTTCTCTTCCTGCTTCCTAATGGAGGAGATGTTGGCCTTACCTCGGGAACGAAGTGACGCCAGGGATGAGCGAGGGGAGACTAGAAGGCCTCTCTTACAGAGGACCATCCGGCCTGAGGAGGAGGTCCTCAGGGTGGTCCGGAGCTGGAACCCTAATGAAGGCTACCTGGGCAGACTGTGCCTCAAAACCAGAAAAAAGGTCTGCTTGACCCTGAACACACCTGTGAGACTGCTCTAATACAGCTGGCTCTGTTTCTTCTAACTTGTACCGACAAATTATTTTATTTGTTGTGTTTTTGATGTCATGATAAAACACTTCCTTAATCATACTTTTACTACTGATTTTTATTTCAGCCTGTAAGTGAAGAGAATACAGTTATGGAGAAAATGGAGGCTAGCTGTGGACTAGAAGATGATTCCTTCCTGGTCGAGGTACATGAGGTACCTCCTGACCAATCACTGGTAACCCTCAGAGCTCCCAGACACATTACAGCAAATGAGCTCATCCAACAGGTAAACATTGAATGATGCGTAGATGTTTTCATTAAAGGACAAAGTGGACTGTCAGTCCATGCACCCATCTATACACTTATGAAGATGTTACATTTAAACCCAATCTTACCAAACAAATAAATGACAGGTCATGCCTTTAAACATGTACCTGATCTCCATTTTTCTGGCAGACTCTGATGAAAGCCAGACAGGCCAGTCTAGTGCTGTCAGCGGTCAGCTCCAACGACTACGCTCTGATAGAGGAGGTGGTCAAGGAACCCCCAGGGCGCCGGCTTCCTGCTAGACCCGCCCAGAGGACCCTGCTGGAACAGGAGTGTGTGTTCCAGTCCCAGGGGAGGTGGAGGGGTCAGGGGAGGTTCATCCTCAGACCCAGGGAGCAGGCTCAGAGAAAAGAGGTGACTCCACCCACCTAAGCAATGTGATAACAGCAGAACATAAAAGTATTTCGCCATGGGTTAAGTCTCCATTCCCTTTGTAAACCAATCCTTAATTATCTCAGGTGCAACCACTCACATTCCTGAGGAACTTGAACGACAGTGAATAGTTTTGAAATTGTAAAATATTTCCAAATCTACCTTGCTTCTTTAAGTGGGTCTTTGGAGGGTTGTGGCAAAACGAACCCAACCAAATGAACAATTGGCAAATGTCTTACGATCTAACAAATACATCTGCTTGTAAATATATTTATCAGGATCTGCCCATAGCTCTAACGGATGGCTCTAATGTCCTCAGACAGTGCGAGAAGACTGTATCAGACCAGTTCGAGAGGATCGACGGAAAGGAATATCGTTGGCGACTGAGTTGAAACGACTTACAGGCCGTAGCCGGGCTGTGTGGATAGGGGCTCACGCCTGCTCTGAGACTGTGAACAGCAAGGAGGAGCGGGCTGCCTACTGTCTGCACCTGAGTGAGACCAGAGAGTGACTGTGATTCAGCTCTACTCCTGCTACACTGTACACAAGGTATCATAAAGGGTTGGCGTAGTACCTACATAGTGAATTACCAGATTGTCATGGTGAATTCTTTGGAGTTTATGATCAATCTGAGTTCCTTTTGACTTACTTGGGCAATATTGAATGAGGGGGGTTACAATGCTATTTTACAGCCCTTATATACCAAAAATCCCAGACGTGCCTTATTTATAGAATAATAACCTGTCTACCAATATAACTGGTTTTCAATGTTAGAATGGTAAATTGTTATTTTCTTGTTATACCTGTGGTTCATGGTATGAAAAGCGGGTGCAGGTTTGCATCCGGAATGCTATTTGGCTGATAGTCATGGCGTAATGTTTACCGGGAATGACATGACACCACATAACATTTTATTCCTCTGTGTTGGGAAACGATTTATAATACCAGTATGTTATTTCCATTTGTCAAAATGTGCCTTTCTAAGCTTTATGTGATGTAAATATAAAAAGTAATCTCATTATATACTTCTACACTAAATTTGCTGTTTTCATCTCCTTTCAGGAAGTGTAATTAAGGAATTTCAAGATGGACGGACACATGCATGGGATCTGGAGATGTGAGTTGGACCAGAACACAATCTGATGAACCAAATCTAAATCCTGGTATATAGTGTACCTGGTGCTGAAATCTGTCCCTTGTCCTGATCTTACCCATGTTGTCATTGTGCACAAACAGTTGTATCTACACATGGTACAGTGCATCCGGAAAGTATTCACATCGCTTCACTGTTTCCACAATTTATTATGTTACACCCTTATTCCAAAATGGATGAAATTCATTATTTCCCTCAAAATTCTACAAACAATACCCCATAATGACAATATGAAAGAAGTGTGTTTGAAATCTTTGCTAATATATTAAAAATAATCAAGTCTATTTGAGTATGATGCTACTATCAGGGTTTCTTTCTGGTGGTAGAACCCAAAATTAGAACAGAGACGTGTGTACTTCAATAATATGGTAAGTTTAATAATACAAGGAGATTTCACAGAAAAACAAGCCAGGCAGAGTCCACAGGTATTATGTAATGGTTGATAAATATATTTTTTTTTTCCTGAAGAGAGAGGAGAAGCTGGTCACTGCAGATGTCCCGGCCTTGGCACGATGGTGTCCAAGATGTGACCTATGTTTGTAGCGTCAGAGATCCAAAGTAGGTATCCATATTCCTAGACAGGCAAGAGGCAGGACTTAGATGGCAGAATAAACAAAAGACATGTCAAAAATTCTAGTACAAAACAAAGGCTCGTCAGGACCAGGTGTGTTGATAGGAGACAGGACACAGGTGTGGCACAGAAGGGTATGTTCAGGAACGCCAAGGTGGAACAAATAATACACAACAAACAGACAGAAAAAAGACAGGCTAAGGTGGGTGGGCGGTGACAGCTACAAGCTTGGTATACCTATTTTTGAGCAGTTTCTCGCATTCTTCTTCGCAGGACCTCTCAAGCTCCATTAGGTTGGATGGAGAGTGTTGGTGCACAGCCATTTTCGGATCTCTCCAGAGATTTACAAGTCTGGGCTCTGGCTGGGCCACTCAAGGACATTCACAGAGTTGTCCTGTAGCCACTCCTTTGTTATCTTGGCTGTGTGCTTAAGATAGTTGTCCTGTTAGAAGATGAATCTTTGCCTCAGTCTGAGGTCCAGAGCGCTCTGGAGCAGGTTTTCAGCTCTCTGTACATTGTTGCATTAATCATTCCCTGAATCCTGACTAATCTCCCAGTTTCTGCCAATGAAATACATGCCCACAGCATGATGCCGCAACCACCATGCTTCACTGTAGGGATGGTAGTGGCCAGGTGATGAGCAGTGCCTGGTTTCCTCCAGACATGAAGCTTACCATTCAGGCCATAGAGTTCAATCTTTGTTTTATCAGACCAGAGAATTTAGTTTCTCATGGTCTGAAAGTCCTTCAGGTGCCTTTTGGCAAACTCCAGGCGGGCTCTCATGTGCCTTTTACTGAGGAGTCTGTCTGGCTACTCTACCATACTGTCCTGATTGGTAGAGTGCTGCAGAGATGGTTGTTCTTCTGGAAGGTTCTCTCTTTACAGAGAAATGCTGGAGCTCTGTCAGAGTGACCATCGGGTTCTTGGTCACCTCCCTGACTAAGGCCCATCTCCCCGGATCGCTCAGTTTGTCCAGGCGGCCAGCTCTAGGAAGTGTCCTGTTGGATCCAAACTTATTCCATTTACAGATGATGGAGGCCACTGGGCTCATTGCAGACATCCGAAGTCTCCCGGATTGTATATAATTAGCAGGCATCAGAAAGCTGCGGTTACAATGTGGCAGACTCTCAAAACATCCAGGAGACTTGAGATGTCTGTCATTGGGACCTTCTATGCAGCTGTTATTTTTCTGTACCCTTCAGATCTGTGCCTTGATACAATCCTGTCTCAGAGGTCTACAGACATCTCCTTGGACTACATGGCTTATTGTGTGCTCTGACATGCATTGTTAACTGTGGGACATTATTTAGACAGGTGTGTGCCTTTCCAAATCATGTCCAATCAACTGAATTTACCACAGGTAGACTTTAATCAGGTTGTGGAAACCTCTACAATGATTTGTGGAAACAAAATTTTAAGAGCCATGGCAATGGCTGTGAATACTTATGTACATGTGCTTTTTTATCGTTTATTATTTTTAATAAATTAGCTTCTTTCATAAAACACATTTCTTTCACATTGTCATTATGGGGTATTGTTTGTACCCTTGAAATCCAGAGTTCTCGCAAGAGCACAATTTGTATTTGCTCAGCGAGTCACTGTCATAGACAGTATAAATGAATGGACGAACCGACGCCATTCATTCCTATGGAAAGCATGTGAAGTCAATTAGAAGCACTTTTTCGGTGGTAGCCGAGCTTACTGCGCAGCCTCAAGCTGATGACTTGAGGAGCAACGTTTCTGAAAGTTGTAATTCTTCTCGTAGCCGTGCCAAGCGAAATCTGAATCATTCCAAATCTTGCCTCTTGCAGAGATGGAGAGCATGAGTAGGAAGTATTTCCAATCCATCAAAAAGTTGCTGAATTATTTTGTTCCGATGCTTTTCATGGACTCTCTATGGGCTTCTCTTGTTGTATGCCTCCATGTCCCCCGATTGCCTGCGAGCTTCTCCTGGACTATACGGTAATTTCTCTACTGTGACTGAAAATTGCGAGGTTATGACATAACAGTTAGAATATTTTCACAAAAACAGGCCATAATGTGAGATACAAGGTAATGGAGATTTTTTTTACATTGTCCTGATTTTTTTACATTGTCCTGCTTCAGATCTAAAGATGTTCGCAGTCAATTTGACCCTAAAATGAATGGGAGTCTATGCTAATGTAATGCTAATGTGAGGTGATAGCCAGGTAGCATCAGAATCCACCCAGAGCTGCTTCAACTTCCGGGTCCAAGCCTACCCCCTTGGTCACTCTGGCATTCAGTAACGATGCCCTTGTAGCCAAGCTGCACCAATCACATGGGTGTATCTGAAAATAGGTGGGCCAGAGGCGAGCTAAACAGATGACGACAGCGCTGTGATTAACAGTAACAACAACTTCCACTTACTGTGGATACAGGGTGCTGCAATCTTGAAAAATGAACTTGGAGGTTGTGAAATATCTTTGACTTCAGGACTAATAATTCCCACTTGGGTGGGCATTCCAGTTGAAATTCCGATTAGGAACTTGGAATTTTCGACCTCCACGTACAAATGGAACCCAGCATTAGTAAACTATGGATGAACACCAGTTGTTTGAAACGGCTTTGGCCTCTACAATGAATGATTTAGACATTTTTATCTAAAAGAGGATCTAAAAGACTGCGGTCGAATCGTTCCTTTTTTTTCTGGACGTTTTTGCTGTTTTGGCGACCGGATACGGCAAGAGTTTAATCGACCAGTTATCTCCGCTGGTAGCTAAACATATGGGGCTTAATGAAAACTCACTGGTGATTGGTCATAGTGTTATCCAATTGCGTGCAGTGAGATTTTCAAATGCATGCTTGGTGCCGCCCCTCGAGTTCGTCCATTTTCATTACTCGTTGCCATACCCTTAATAATTCGGATTTGGGTCTGGATTTCCAGGCTATATTGTTTGTAGAATTTTGAGGTAAATAATGAATTTCATCCATTTCGAAATAAGGGTGTAACAACAAAATAAAAAAAAGCGCTGTGAATACTTTCCAGATGCACTGTATTACACAATGTTTCTCTGAGCCATACACTGTGTCCTGATCAGATAACCTGAGGCCTTCCTGTATGCAATTTAATTATATATTTACACAATTTAAATATATATACCGATAGTAATATTTTAAGAGGTTTATGTCATAAGTCAAATGTCCTTCCTCTCAATTATTTTAAATTCCAATATAAGTTTAAATCCAAATCTATAAACAATGTGTTCACAATCTGTCCCTCTTGACACCTGTCCAAAAAACTGGACACAATCATAACATGGACCAGCTCAGGACAAGCTACAATTTTTGGATCCAGGGGCAACAGTCTGTCTAACTGGAGCTGGAAATAACACAGCAAGTTCTGCGTAATACGAGCTTGTGGAATGGCGAAGAACCACATCTGAACCAAGAAGGACTTTGAGGGACAAAAGACAAACAGAGTGTACAGACATAAATTGGAATATGTCTAATGTCTTTCCATCATTTTGTCTTAAAATTGAAAATAGAAAGCTAAGATTTTTTTTTAAAGGCTGTTGTTTGAAAGGAGTCATTCACCATCAAAAAGTACATTTAAGTGGAATCTCAAAAGTGTACAAACTGAAAAAGAGTGCAAAAAAAAAACATTTTGAAGGGGTTTTAAATAATTATATAATAATTATCAATAAATAATTATCGATTGAATTCACCTGTCATCCCCTAAGCCTAATTTCTATATTAAAGCGAATGATGGGTACTTCTAGCTTAGAAAGCTGTGAAAATACTATTTTATTATCATGTTCCCATTTTTTCCTTCGTGCTCTAACTATCTTTTCCTCAGAATGAATCTCTGCAATAATCTGTCCCTACATTATACGCATTGTCAACTTCTCCCTCACTCATGGCACTGTCCCCTCTACCTACAAAACTGCTGCAGTCATTCCCATTTTAAAGAAGCCCAGATTGGACACCACCATTCTTAATAACTCTCACACCATATTCAACCTCCCCTTCCTTGCCAAAACCCTGGAAATCACTGTTGCCTTTTAACTCCAAAACCACCTCCTCAACAACGACCTGTTTGAGCCTCCAGTATGGCTTTCGTCCACTCCACAGTACAGAGACTGATATTCCTGGATCTGAGTGCCACCTTCGACACAGTGAGCCATCATAAATCCTCCTCACCAGGCTCCGAGGTCTGGATGTTGAGGGAACCGCACTCTCCTGACTGCAAACTTATCTCACCGACCGCACATTTTCCATCTTCATCAGTGACCACAAATTGGATTTAGCTGCAGTCACCCAGGGGGTCTCCCAGGGCTCTGTCCTGGGCCCCCTCCTCTTCATCATCTACATCCTCCCCATTTGTCAGATCCTCTGCCATTTCAGCCTTGACTTTCACTGCTAAGCTGATGACACTCAGATTTACCTCAGCACCGAATCACGCACCAACCCACCTCTGGCTCATATTGAAACCTGTCTCTCTGAAATAAAATCATGGATGCACCAGAAATTCATTAAGCTCAACAGTGAAAAATCGCAACTCCACCCTCTGTTTTCAAATTTTTCCATCTTCATAACATTGCCAAACTTAAATCCTCCCTCCCCCCACCTGCAGCCAAAACTCTGATTCACGCATTCATCTCCTCACGTCTGGATTAATGTAACTCTTTTGCCCGGCATGAACTCCTCATACCTCCATAAGATACAAATGGTTAAAAACTCTGCAGCCAGGCTACTTACCCACACTGAGTCCTGTGAGCACATCACCCCCACCCTCTATAAGCTCCATCTCCCAGCGCATTCCATACAAAATACTCTTTCTGACACATAAAGCTCTCAACCACCTTGTTCACCCCTAACACTCTGGACCTTCTTCTCCCCTATCAACCCACACGCTCACGCCACTCTGATACTGCAGGCCACCTCATCATCCCCAGGTCCAAAATACAGAGGATTGGTGACAGGGCTTTCTCTAGGGTTGCTCCCAGAATGTGGAACTCCCTGCCCCCATCCAGCAATGACTTTTCCTCCACTGCCTTAAAGGGATACTTCATTGATTAGCATTAAGCTTTGTATCAGTAGAAAGGTTTTTTTGCATCATCTGAGGCTTTTTTCCAGACACAGAGATATTTCTCATCTCGGGGACATGAGGGAAGCACGGTTATTCCAAAATACTACCGGGTATCTACTAATACAAAGCTTAATTCTAATCGGGGAAGTATCCCTTTAAGACTTTTCTGTTTAAACAAGCCTTCCCATAGGCCCCGCCTCATTCCACTTGTGCTGTTGCTCTTTGTTTTGCTAGTTTTGTAAAGCATCTTTGGGTCCTTGAAAAGTGCTATAAGTACCATGTATTATTATTATTATTATATAGGTATTGACAAACTAATACAATGAAAGATACAGGGACTTGATCAACAGTTTTATTTCAAAGCTACATGTACAACTGAACTTTTTGTTCAGCATTCATTCAGAAATCAGTGCCACACAATATAGAAAACAAACAAATCAAACAAGCACAAGATCCCAGACAACAGTGTTCTGAATGGCAAAAAGATGATACGCAAGTCTGAATTTAACCATGTTAAGGTTTTGTATTTAAAACTGCGTATTGCCAAAAATATTAAAAAACTCTAACAATAAAGTAATTGTTCCTGATGTTTATTCAGCCATTCCAAAATCAAGCAAGGCAAACCAAGTACAGGTACTTTCGGAAAACAAAGACAGTAAATTAAAATGTCTGTAAAACAATAGTTATTTTAAATAAACTGCAAGTATTTTCAATATACTATTATCAATCACACACACTCCCTTTTCATGAAGATTTGTTTTAAAGATTAAACCTTAATATAAACATTTAGCATGATGCATCAATTAGATTTTCAATGACATGTGGACTACAGTATATGGGCTATATTGGGAGATAATATAACTATAATTCACATGGCTAGAATACAACCTATCCTACAACATTTCAGCCAGTCACTGATGGTGTAGGATTTTAACATGCAGAATTAGTAAACTAGCCTAGATATATAAAGGTATGGGTAATTTAACCTAAGTCAGAGCAAGGCCTCCATACATCCTCCAGCTTTCTGAAAATTGCTGTTTTTATTTAAATTATTTCTTAATTTAGAACCACCTTAAGGTCTCTGACACCAGCGTTAGGGTGTGTGTAATCCATTTAAATTCTGTAAGTACAATACAATAGAAAATGTTCCTCAGAAAATACTGAAGGACATAAATTAGCATTGTGTACTTACCAAATTGAGTACTTGAAATGGAGATAATCAAATATTGTACTTTGGCACACAACACTAAGACTTTTTACTTTAAAGTGCACTTCATTTGACCAGAGCCAATAGGAGTACAGGTGTCATTTCTGGTGCAGACAACATGTGTTTTAAATCTGGCTGTTGCTCTACAATTAACCTGTTGAAGTGAAGTGTTTACTAGAAACACTAGACAATGGCACAATAACAACCAATAACTAACCTTTTACACATGCTTTAACAACCTTTGAAAATAAAAAAATTTAACTAAATAAACTGCACAAGTGTGAGACTGAAAATGCAGGAAAACCATCTACTATATACAATATTTGTATGAGTACTGAGAAATACAGTTATAATAATAAGTATAAAAGTAGTAAATCTTTTAAAGTATACTGAATTCAAATGAATATAGAGTAATGTAGGAGCAAAGGAAACATCTATGCCATATGGGACCTCATGCAATTTCTTTACCTTATTCTGAAAGATAACCTGAGAAGTAACTAAATAAAAATGCTGTGAATCAAAAAAACACAAACAAGAAAATGGTAACTTGAGTAAATGGAATTAATGTCCCATTTCAGTGAATCAAGGGGCATTCAGTCATGGCATTGTGAACATTATTTTGGTTAGCTAGCATTAGCATAGCTAGCTACTTATTTAGGCTACAAATTTTGTTTTTGCTTCTATCTAAATAATATTCTGGTAATGTGCTTTTTGTACTTTAAGTTTTCCTTCAAAATGGTTGCTCAATGCTGCACACACACACTAGCTAAATGTCAAGGCACCACAATAGATACATAGGTGCTAAGAGAGGCAGAGTGCACAATGCTGCATTACATGCAGCTACCTTTCAAATCTACAGTGGAAATTGTGCTTCAATACAGTAGGATCCATGCAGTAAAAGAAATAGAACCAAAAATAAGTAAGTCATAACATTTATCGCTTAACCAAAACAAAAAATGCTATTAATAGAAACAAAACAGTTCTTTGAATACATATGAATATCAAAACTTGTAGTCTTTCCTTACACTCTTGTATTCTTATTTATAGTGGGCTCCAAAATTACTGGCAATGCACAAACAATACTGTAAAATATAAACAATACAATTATAGAAAAACTCAAAATACCAACATGTGAGAAATACTGTACTTTGTTAATTGGTCAATGGAACCAACCAAAATAACTCATTGATTAAATAAAAGATTTCCCCAGGCTTTAAAAAGCCCCATCAGACCCAACATCCAAAACCAGGCCCTCTTTGGAAGTGTTGCCAGAACACTTTCTGACCCCAAGACGCAAGCGCAAACATCATTGAAATTATGACTGAAATAAGGTGCTCTGGTCTGATGAGACCAAAATTATAAGTTTTGGTTAGATACAGCATCGGCATGTTAGGCATTGAAACATTGATGCATACAAGGAGAGGCACCTCATACCCACATTGAAATATGGTGGTGGGTCAGTGATGTTTTGGGGCTGTTTTATTTCCAGAGGTCCAGGGTCACTGGTCAAGATTGATGGCATAATGAATTCCACCAAGTTCCAGGCAATTTTGTCTGACAATCTGGTTGCCTCTACCAGAAGCCTGGGACTTGGCCATATGTGGATTGTCCAACAAGAAAGACCAATGTTTCCGTGGCAACAAAATCAATGTTCTGCCATAACCATCTCAGTCGACGAACCCCAATCCAATCGAAAACCTCTGAGCTGAGTTGAAGAGGGCAGTTGATAAGCACAAACCCTAGAATGTGAAGATCTGCATCGAGGAAAGGTCCAAAATCTCTCCAAATGTGTTCCTTAACCTTGTCAAACATTACAGGAATAGACTCCATGCTGTTATCCTTGCCAGAGGTGGTTAGACTATAAGTACTGAACAAGGAGTACCAATAATTATGGAACCTTTAATATAATGAAATTTCTTTTGTGTTAAATAATTGTAAGAGTTTGGTTGGTTCCATTGCAATATTAATAAAGTATAGTGTTTCTCACATGTTGGTATTTTGAGTTGCTCTAATTATATTGTTTATGATTTTACAGTATTGTTTGTGCATTGCCAGTCAGGGTTGCCAGTCATTTTGGAGCTCTCTGTAACTGTCCAATGGAAATACCTTTAAATACCTTTGAGCCCATCCTCAATCTTGACTTAAATGTACCTTGTTATGTATCATAACATTAAATTACAAAACAACAAAAACAAGAAAAGAAAATCATGTTAAGCCTGAATGAACACAAATACGCCCCATCAAACAATATGTATGTATAACATATACATGTTCAGCAATCATTTAACAAATATCAGCAGGCAATCACAATCAAGCACTCCTTCAGTGTTTTTAAAACACCATATTTTCTCTTTTCGCTGATAGCTCCCAAAAACCATAATATACAACTGAATGTCATCTAACTTCTCTTTGATGGTCCATGTGAATCTAATTAATTTAGATGTCTGTCACAAAATAGGTAGGCTAACTGTAAAACACACATTCTGTGTGTATATTATATGAAAAGGGAGCTTTTCCTTTTAATATTCAGAGGGAGGAAAGTTACTGATCTGTAATGAACACCCGATACAAGTGACCACAGATAACAGAAATTGCCCACAACCACAAATCTAGGGTTCAGATTGTCCCAATGCTAATCGTCGTGACTGGGATGATATAATGCGTAATATCTTACCGTACCTCCGTGGCAGGGCCGGCCCCAGGCATAAGTGAACTAAGCGGCTGCTTGGGGCCCCCTGTGCACAGGTGAATCCGCGTGGTAGGAGGGGGGCCCCCAATTCAAATTCTGCTAAGGGCCCTCAAAAGGCTCGGGCCGGCACTGCACAGTGGTTACCTAAAAGCAACCTTCACCTAATCTTGTTGGTTTAAAGGTGCCCCATTTGAGGTTGGGTTAAATGTTTGATACTTACACGACTTCCTGGTCCTCAAATCCCCACACAGAAACACACTACATTGTGAAGTTTGCAAAGTTCATCAGCTGAGAATAGCAATCTGTGATAGCATAGCGTGTGGTGGTCCATGGCTGGTCTGCTCACTATAAAATGTCCGCTGATGTTGTGATGACTGTGGTTTCAATTAAAGCAGGGTCAATGTGGCCAGTTGGCAAATTCTCTTAATGTGACCCAGTTGCCATGCACGGTTAGCTCAGCAGTCCCCCTTCGCTCACAGGCTCGCCAGTATATGCTCAATCAGGCATCAGTGCGGTGCGCAAGCACACGTGCGCAAGCACACGTGCGCAAGCACACGTGCGCATGCACACGTGCGCACACCAGGGCCGTTTTAACTAGGTTGGGGGCCCCTGGGCTACAGGCCACCCTTGGTACATGTCTTTTTCCACACAAAATAGCATAAAATTCTGCACCATCAACCATGGTAGTAGAAATGTACCATGTGGCTAGAGTTCAGTGCGCTTCGGGTGAAAGATGCAAACAGCCTGGGCCGAGACAGAGCAATTCTGCTAATACTGCATTTGACATAAAGTTAAGTAAAAAAGTAACAACAAGAACTCTCGTTTATGCATTTGATTGATCATAGCTTAAATCAAACCTGAGAATTTATCTTTTTTCTTCTACCCCATTTTCCATCCCTCCCAATTCCCACTAGCCCTGCCTTGGACAGATCTGTGGGATGACGAGGGGCACGCGCGTGATTCATCCAACCACATGTCGCTCACCCACCGATTCTCTTCGCACTGCTCATACAACACGGATGCCTTTAGTCAGATCATGCGCGGGATGATTACGTTTACCGACTGTACATCTGCAATTAAATTTACAGGCGCCCGATATGCACACAAGGACTCACTGGAGAGCGACATGGTGGGACAGATAATCTGAGTTATCTGACCCAAATCCCAGGCAGCGCTATGCCAATTTGCAATGCCTCATGCAGGAGGTCTGGGGAAAGTCAGAAACCTGAGAAAGTTGATTGATCATGCTCCGCTGCTGTGATCAGCTTGTCAGTAAGCAGCAAATCATGTATTTTCAAATAAATACAAATTTCAGGGCACATAATTTGATACAAAATACAAATATGCAGTCTAAACTCATCTGGACACAGTTGCATAGGGGCCCTAGACATTTGGTACAGTATATTATATATTATACTCAATGGGCTGGGGCCCCAATGGCAGCTGGGCCCCTGGACTACAGCCCCAATAAGCCTGTGTATTAAAACGGCCCTGGCTCTCACGCAGGCAAGCACGCGCGCACACACACACACACACACTTTTGAGGCAGTGCCTCTAGCTGCATCCTTGGTCATATCGGCCTTTGATCATCATGTTCAGTAAGGGACCAACCTATGAAACAAACACAGATGCATTAAAAAAAGCTCAACCTGTTAGGTCCTACTATTAGGGCAGAAAATGTTGCTAGAGGTTTCGTGAAGTATCCTGTCCTCTAGTCGTTGTACTGCACCACATACCCCCACGTCCTCCCTTCACTCAGTGCTAAATTAGGTAAACCATTAATACTGTCAGTAATTGGGGTGCTCTCAGGGTCAGCATTCCACGGCAATAAGGACTCCGGGAATGGCATTCCATCTGCATTATTCCTACGGGACCAAATAAAAAAGGAGCCGCCCAATAGAGTCTCATTAATTCAGTGCCATGTTCTAGTTCTGAATCTCACAACTGTGAAATCAATTGGTGTTTTATAGAGGTTGTTACTGAGAATGACTGGTATGGCCTAGGCTAGGACGGTCTAGCAATCTAAGACGCTGCCTCCAATGAGGTACGGATAGTGGTAGCGTGGCTTTAATCCAGATTTACAACTGACAGCAGCACTGTGTTTAATCCAGATTTACAACTGACAGCAGCACTGTGTTTAATCCAGATTTACAACTGACAGCAGCACTGTGTTTAATCCAGATTTACAACTGACAGCAGCACTGTGTCTCTTCTACCATTCAGAGAATTGATCAGGGTTCTGAAGACTTTTATATACATTATTTTTACTATGTTCTTTTATAGCTTTATTTTGTAATTAAAATATATAATTATAGCTTTTCTATGACTGAATTTGCCTTGTTGACATTGGTATCAGTTGATTGTGTAATATGAATATCCACTATCGCTACCAGCCAATTTTTGTTCATTCCTAGCTATCATGCTAGGATCACTGTAACAACAGCCATAAACATTAGATCATAGCCTGGACACAGTACCTCTCGTGGGTCTCCCAGAGCCTCTCCCAGCATCTTTTCTATGTTTCTCATGATGGCCACCTTCTGATGAGCTCGTAGTGGGTACTCTATCCTCTTGGGCGTGGGCGTACCCTGGTGGAGTGGAGGACCATGAAGTAAAGACAGGGTTATAAAACGGTCTCTACTTCATTTCTATGTACAACTGAGCATGTATTCACGTGATCCAAGCTTTTTGAGAAATGATATCCTTCGATTTAAAGTTATGTTTTCTTTCACCATTTTGTTGACAGCACTGTGGCCTTCTAGCCTCCAGAACATTTGCTGACTTTAATTAAGTAATGGCAATACCATCAATATGGTAATTTATTTATATGAGCATACCTTGTACCAGAAGTTGACAGTGATAGTCACTCCCCCACTCAACAGGGATTCAATGTGATGCCACCTGAATTAGTCATAAAAACAAAACAATTATTTACAATGTCAACAACAGGTGAAGCTGTTCTACTATAACACAGTGCTGGCATGTCAGAGAAACCATCCTTGGTGAAAAATCCAACAAAGTCTATTTTCAGACACGCTAAAGGAAAATCTCCTGTTTTGAGGCACTGAATTTCCTGCGAGATGACAGCTATGGCTTTTAATACCCTATAGTGGCCGCGGTGCCCTCCCAAAACACGCGTGCCTTACAACCACCGATACTTATGAAGTCCATTTTTAAGTGCAAATCCGATTTGCTTCTGAAGCTGCGCATTCGCTTTGATGTTTACTCATCGCTTGTGTCAACAGCTAGTCTGACTACCAGTTTAATTAGTTTACATCCTTGACACACCCTAGCCAAACACACTGACACGGACAATGGAGTGCAGGAATTGCAATAGAGCATAAAGTTACTGTTGCTTTCTAGACTGGTTTACACACTATTGTGTTGTATGGCACCCGACACGATACTAGCTAGAACAGTGTAAAGCACTTACCAGTACATGGGGATGTAGAGAACATCACCTGGGCCCACCACAGTCTCATAACCCACTACGTTCTTGAAGTTCGGAAACCTCTCATAATCAGGGCTCTCAAAGTCGACCTACAAATAGCAAACGTAAACTTGCTTCAAGATCCACAAATATCAAACACTGATTTACTGGTTTAAAAATACATTTGCAAATGGTTAATGTTGTATCCACATGTATCTAATATATTAGGGTACCTGGCTCTGTCGGTCACAGGGGTGATGAACAGGGAATGGGTAGAGGCGGTCAAACTGGTCCGGGGGGAACAGAATACACCTCTTATAACCTTTGATCTGTGCAAAGAAGTTCTGCTGTTCGTCGTAGTGGGCTGGAGTCACATTGCCTACAGACAATAAGCAGATTACCTGTGTGTCCTGTGAACCTGGACTTCTGTTAAAGGAGCAGTATATGGATCTAGGTGTATTGCAGCAACAGATTTTATTCAAAATCCTCCGCCTTCCTTGCATCTCATTCAGTAGTATCATTTCAGTAAAAGTAGTGACGGCATTCAAGGCTTTATTACGGTTCTTCAAGCAGCAGGATCAAGCTGTCGACACAAACTCAGAATTTACTTTACAAAATAGAAGCCATCACTGATATTTGACATACTGCAATGCATTTAAAAATGTAATGATGGGCATTTAAGACTTAATTTCCTTTCTTCTAGCAGCAATATATTGTGCTGGCAGCAGTGTTATTATTCCCAAAAATGCAAAAAAAATAATTTTTAAATGCATTGCAATGTGTGAAAAATCAGCTAAGGCTTTTATTTTGCAAAAAAATTGACAAGTTTTAGTTGAAAGCTTGATCCTGCTGCTTGAAGAACAGTAATAAACCCTTGAATGCCCATCACTGAGTAAACCTGTACTACTGCAAAAATGATTCTTTAAATTAGGGAACTACCGCTATGTAGAATTTTAGAAACGTAGAAATGACAGAGATCTCGGTTGCCCGGTGTTTGTCCACGAGCTTTACGATGATATGATCATGTCTTTGTGGTGCTGATGGAAAAGAGGGAGTGCGCAGCTTTTCTATTTGACAGCTGACGCTGCTCGGGCTGCTCCATGCAATAAATCCCTCAGTCCCTTAGCCTCTATATCCATTTGGCCCTGGTATGGTCTCATAGCCTCCATGCCTGTGAGCAGCCTCTCACTAGTGGATTCAGTTAAACCCATATCTGTTAGCACCTGCTATTATTGAAAAACCCAACACTGGTGCTAGTAGTGTTACTAGTGGTATATAGTGGTGAATATTTTTAGACTAAAGCACAGGGACATCTGGACGGGTCTAACCTTCCATCCCTATGAGCAGCAGGTTGGAGGTTAGCTGGCCCCAGTTCCTCTTGCTCTGTTGCTTGTTGATCCAGTTCCAGTTGAAACCCAAGAAGTCCAACACGATGTTCCTGCCGACTGTGTCATTCAGGGTTTGTTGCAGATACACCCTTGGAAGATTGGGTAAAATAAGTAATTTTACAGAGCTGGCAGTTGGACAAAGTCACACATATTGGAGATGGAACAATAAACTGAAAATCAGGACCCATGTTGAAATGTGAACTTTTTTTACCTTCTCAATGTACTATAAAAGGGTTTCCTAAGCAGAAAAATAATCTACTTCCATTTAAGCAAAAAGGCAAAGACAGGAGCCATTGCTGGGTCATAAATGCAGTCACAGTTGTATAATGTGACAGCTGCATTCTTGTTTGCTTAACTTTCTATTCGTATTGACGATTATAAAAACACTGGTTTGATTTTGTCCGGCTCAGAATAAAGGGTGACTTGTCTTCCCAGTGCAGACTGTTCCCTCAGGCTAACAGCCATGGACGTTTGCATATCAAAAGTGAAACTAATATTCAGTGTTCAGACTAGCGTAGACAGGAATAAACTCTTCAGTAACAAATGAAAAAATGAAAGGGTAGAAACGAGGGGCAATAACCTGCAAGTTGTAGACACAACAGACTATTTGGCCAGCAATGTAACATGAGGAAATATATATGGAATCGAACTAAACATTTTCAGATGTAACCGTTTGAAGGTATGGAAGTGTCTGTGATCACATACATCATGGCCTGGAAGGCTGCCCAGCAGTACCAACTCAATATAACTTCATAAATTAAACTGCCAATGTTCCATGTAAGGTAAAAGTTAAACTGGCACAAACCCAAGAAGTTGGTCAAGGGGCTGACTACTGGCTAATAAAACATAAGACACAAAAAATGTTGCACACTTAACTTCAGCTTCAAGTGATAAAACGCCAACTTTTTGATGATGAAAGCCTGTAGTGGACGTTAGTTCTAATGAACATTATCAGTGCAGTAATTGATATGTGTGAGCGTTCACGCTTAGCCTAGTCATTCTCCACGTCTAGCTATTTTAGTTCCCGCATTGGATTTCATTTGACGTCCTCGACTCAGTACACTGACCGGCCGCTTGCAATGCAAACATCTAGACTGGATAGAACTTTTTAAGTCAGCAATACAACTGACAAAATACACCCAATCTTTTCATGCATTTTCGCTGCTCAAAAGACCCAGATTAAATGCAGAAGGATATCAGCTCCAAAAAGCAGATTATTCTCCTTCCGAATATGGTTTTAAGGCAAAGTTTGTTACCAATACATACGGTACGCCTAACCCATGGTACAGTACAGTACGTATTGCGGTTTGAGATCACGGTATGTATTTGGTACAGTACAGTGCAAAATAATGTATTGAAAACAGTTATTAAATATCAGTTTTATTTTAATTGGCAAAATAGGGGCACATATCCGTAGCTATAAACACACCTATAACTCTTGTATTTTATTTTGCCTGATCAGATTCTGATGATAAGGGCTGCTTGAATACAGTGGAGACAAAGTTGTTTTTGTTTCTACAACTACATCTGCAAACAAACAACTATATGGAGAAAGTAACATTCTGAAGCTGGCAACTCAACCTAAAGTTGAGAAGAATTGCACATGCACTACCCATACGAGCAAAACATTGTTTCTCGACACGTACTGTAGATGAAATATTTTTTTCACGAAATGTGCACATCATGTTATATTAATTGCTTTCTACATGTGAGACAAGAAATAATAACAGGCAAGACTAACATTTAGCAATATTAAAGTCAATATATTTCAAGTGGAGGATTTTTCCATGATGATTCATAACCACCATTTGCCATTGTAGATTTAGCTCTCCTTTACGAGTTATGCTCAAAAAGTTGGAAAAGTGCCAAAAATGATTACAATGTTGATTACAATGTTCGCAAATTTCGAATAAGCAAATATATATTTTCGTATAAATCAGATTTTTTGGAGAAGTACTAAAAATACAGCAGCTAGCTCTTTATTTATAATTTAATGTTTTATGTATTCAGGTTCGTGTGAAAACCGTGAACAGCAACCCGTACCCTACAGTTATGAATATGTTTACTATTGCAGCCCAAATTATAATCAGCATTATTTTAGCCCCTGTATCTTCATTGTTTTTTCACAGAATACGTATTTGTAATACATTCAGTGGACATTTGTTAAAATTACACGTGTTTGTATTCTTTTAATATGGCATTTTATTTGTGGCCGGGTCCAGCTGGTAAAAAATAATTAAGATTGGGTCATTTCCATAAGTATTTAAATGACTTAACTCATGAAATGTCTAAAAAGCAGTAACCCCATTTGTGTGAGAACAAAAACTAGTGTCAACAGAAACAACAAGTTACATGACATGTCTGTCATTGGTAAACAAGTGTAAAATAAGAGCATAAGTGAGTTACTATTAGGTACCCAGACCACAACATTAAAATAAGAGCATAACTGAGTTACCATTAGGTACACAGACCACAACATTAAAATAAGTGCATAACTGAGTTACCATTAGGTACCCAGACCACATTATTAAAATAAGAGCATAAGTGAGTTACCATTAGGTACCCAGACCAGATTATTAAAATAAGAGCTTAAGTGAGTTACCATTAGGTACACAGACCACAACATTAAAATAAGAGCATAACTGAGTTACCATTAGGTACCCAGACCACATTATTAAAATAAGAGCATAACTGAGTTACCATTAGGTACCCAGACCACATTATTAAAATAAGAGCATAAGTGAGTTACCATTAGGTACCCAGACCAGATTATTAAAATAAGAGCATAAGTGAGTTACTATTAGGTACCCAGACCACAACATTAAAATAAGAGCATAACTGAGTTACTATTAGGTACCCAGACCACAACATTAAAATAAGAGCATAAGTGAGTTACCATTAGGTACCCAGACCACAACATTACCTCTCATCTCCTCTTTCTTCCTGCATCTTTTGCATTTTTTCTACAAATTCAGAGAATTTCATTTCTACTCGTCGAGACTTGGGTACAAAGTTCTCAAAGTTGGACATTTTCTTCTCATCATAGTAGAGGAACTTGTGATTTTCCGCAATGTATACAGAGAAATCTCCACTCCCAATGTTCTCGTGCAAGTATGGAACATCCCACTTCAGAGCCGGATACACTAGATTGGTGTCTGTTAAAACCACGGGTTCCTGGAAAAACAAAATCATTATATCACAGAGATTCTGGTATTACGATGATTACATTTGCATAAAAATTGTACATTTAAGAACTACTAAACTGACTAAATAGCTGCATTTCTATATCAGCCCCACATGGGAATCGCAGCAGATTGTCTTCTAGATCAGACGTCTTTCCAGGTGTTTAAGTCATCTCTGGAAAACACCATTACTTTGATAAAGACTAGCGAGTTGTCGTGGATGGATGTGAGTGCGGCCCCGAAGTTCAGTTGGGCCTTTTTTATCCCAGTCTACTGGAGAGCTTTGCGGTCATCCATACCAAGCTGTGACGCAGGCAGTCAGGGAAGCTCTGGATGAGTAAACTAATATTTGCAGGAACTTAGGATGGTTTATCATATAGCTTTGGTCACATATACATGCATCTTGTGATGTTTTGAAATAACCACTCGATGAGAGGAGACGCCACCAGAAACAACCAAAAACCCTGAAGGATCTGGAAAATCAGAGCACGGGTGTCATAACCCTTCTTATATGTTCTCCCACCTTATAAAACATTATAGCAGATGTCTTGGATATATTATCCTGGAAAAGGGAAGGTACACAAAATTCTTAACAATGGGGTGCCAGTAATTTTGGCAGGAATATTATAAATAATTGTTTTTCAATTATTTTTTTCTTTAACCAATTTTCACTCAGTTAAAGGTTGCCATTTCTTCCACAGCTTTTTGCAGTTTACCTAGGGGAGTCAGATGGCTCAGTGGTTAAGGATTCAACTTGCAGTCTGAAGGTTGCCGGTTCAATTCCCAACTGTGCCAAATTATGTTGTGTCCTTGAGCAATGTACTTTATCCTGATGCTCCTTGCTCCTTAATCACTGTCGCTTTGCAAAAGAGCGTCCGCTCATTATTACTTAAATGTAAATGTAATTTAAATGTAATTACTCAAATGTAAATAATACTGGAGGGCGCTGTAGCTATATACACAAATAAATAAATTTTTTTAAATATATAAAAACCTACTACCATGTTGGCCAAAATGTTTGCAGTTTCTCAGACAAACTGGTCAAAAATGGTCTGCACTTAAAAACAACTACTTGTGTCATAGCTGAAATAGACTATATTCCTAGGTCTTGAATCTGCTTATGATAGTATCAATACTTGTGTCGTAGCTGAAATAGGCTATATTCTTAGGTCTTGAATCTGCTTATGATAGTTTCAATACTTGTATCATAGCTGAAATAGGCTATATTACTAGGTCTGAAATAGACTATATTCCTAGGTCTTGAATTTGCTTATGATAGTATCAATACTTGTGTCGTAGCTGAAATAGGCTATATTCTTAGGTCTTGAATCTGCTTATGATAGTTTCAATACTTGTGTCATAGCTGAAATAGGCTATATTCCTAGGTCTGAAATAGACTATATTCCTAGGTCTTGAATCTGCTTATGATAGTATCAATACTTGTGTCATAGCTGAAATAGGCTATATTCCTAGGTCTTGAATCTGCTTATGATAGTATAAATACTTGTGTCATAGCTGAAATAGGCTATATTCCTAGGTCTTGAATCTGCCTATGATAGTATCAATACTTGTGTCATAGTTGAAATAGGCTATATTCCTAGGTCTTGAATCTGCTTATGATAGTATCAATACTTGTGTCATAGCTGAAATAGGCTATATTCCTAGGTCTGAAATACGCTATATTACTAGGTCTTGAATCTGCTTATGATAGTATCAATACTTGTGTCATAGCTGAAATAGGCTATATTCCTAGGTCTTGAATCTGTTAATGATAGTATCGGTATTCTAGTTACCCCATATGAAATTAAATTAGAATGGTTGATTCACAGACTTAATAATGAATGTCAAGGAGCATGTAAACTGTTTAACCCTAAATCATCTAGAATGCTGTGCACATGTAAACAGAGTAACGGTTCTCATTTGGGATCAATCCCAATGCCCCAGGGTAGTGATGGGGACATCTGCCCTGCATAGGATACAGTCTTTCGGTTATTAAATGGGTGTCCTGACTCTCTGTGGTCACAAAAATCCCATGGCACATTTGAAAGAGTAGGGCTGTTAACCCCGGTGTCATGGCTAAATTCCCAACCAGGCCTCACCTTCAATTACGACCACCTAAAAATCCCCCTCCTTCATAATTGGCATATACACTCACCTAAAGGATTATTTGTAACACCATACTAACACTGTGTTTGACCCCCTTTCACCTTCAGAACTGCCATAATTCTATGTGGCATTGATTCAACAAGGTGCTGAAAGCATTCTTTAGAAATGTTGGCCCATTTGATAGGATAGCATCTTGCAGTTAATGGAGATTTGTGGGATGCACATACAGGGCACGAAGCTCCCATTCCACCACATCCCAAAGATACTCTATTGGGTTGAGATCTGGTGACTGTGGGGGCCATATTAGTACAGTTAACTCATTGTCATGTTCAAAAAACCATTTTGAAATTATTTGAGCTTTGTGACATGGTGCATTATCCTGCTGGAAGTAGCCGTCAGAGGATGGGTACATGTTGGCCATAAAGGGATGGACATGGTCAGAAACAATGCTCAGGTAGGCCGTGGCATTTAAACGATGCCCAATTGGCACTAAGGGACCTAAAGTGTGCCAAGAAAACATCCCCCAAACCATTACACCACCACCACCAACCTGCACAGTGGTAACAAGGCACGATGGATCCATGTTCTCATTCTGTTTAAGCCAAATTCTGACTCTACCATTTGAATGTCTCAACAGAAATCGAGACTCATCAGACCAGGCAACATTTTTCCAGTCTTCAACTGTCCAATTTTGGTGTGCTCTTGCAAATTGTAGCCTCTTTTTACTATTTGTAGTGGAGATGAGTGGTACCCGGTGGGGTCTTCTGCTGTTTTAGCCCATCCGCCTCATGATTGTGCGTGTTGTGGCTTCACAAATGCTTTGCTGCATACCTCGGTTGTAACGAGTGGTTATTTCAGTCAAAGTTGCGCTTCTATCAGCTTGAAGCAATCGGCCCAATCTTCTCTGACCTCTAGCATCAAAAAGGCATTTTCGCCCACAGGACTGCCACATACTGGATGTTTTTCCCTTTTCACACCATTCTTTATAAACCCTAGAAATGGTTGTGCGTGAAAATCCCAGTAACTGAGCAGATTGTGAAATACTCAGACCGGCCAGTCTGGCACCAACAACCATGCCACACTCAAAATTGCTTAAATCACCTTTCTTTCCCATTCTGACATTCAGTTTGGAGTTCAGGAGATTGTCTTGACCAGGACCACACCCCTAAATGCATTGAAGCAACTGCGATGTGATTGGTTGAGTAGATCATTGCATTAAGGAGAAATTGAACGGGTGTTCCTAATAATCCTTTAGGTGAGTGTATAACTACTCATCTCTTCACCTAATAGCTGATGTGTATTGAGCATTCTGGCACAAAATGGCTGCCGTGCATCACCCAACTGTGGTTAAGTGCTTTGGGTTCTTGAAAAGCGCTATATAAGTAGAAATTATTCTACTATATAAGTTATATATAAGTAAAAAATTATTATTATTATTATTATTATTTTACCAAGCAATAGTAAATGACTCTGAGCTCTAGGCCACATAAAGTACAAACGCCTCACATATCTACATATTTATAGAGTATTATCAAAATAAATGATTACATAGCTCTTACATGTAAAAATATAGAGTACCGGCACCTAAAACAAGTAGGCTACCTGACAGTCACGTGATAGCAGAATTTTGTAATCACGATCAAACAAGCCTGTCCATAAAGGGCTTATGAGTGAAGCATGCTTTCAACATAATACTGGCAACATGCTGTCTTAAATAAACAGGTCTGAGGCAAAGTGTAATGTAGGCAGATCACTGTGTTCTTCTATTCGATTAGATACAGTACAATCAGTACAGCCAATTGTTGTCCTTCTATGACAATTTTTCGTAGGAAATACAATTGTGTTCTGGCGCATGCAGACTAGGTTCACCAAAGGAAATGTATGTCCCTCTCCAACTGCTTAACATCAATCTGTAATACATTTTCACGCTTTTGTCCAGAACATATTGGTCGTGTAATTGACCATTTATGTGGTGGGGTATTTGTCAAGTAAAAAGATTTGTATGAAAACAAAGGAAAAACTAATTGAGAACAAGAGATAAAAAAATACTGCTTCTTTATCCTATTTTTCCTCCACTCCCAATTGGTCATGTATAATTCCCACTAACCCTGCCTCGTCGGCCCCTCGAAACTCCTTGGACAGATGCAAGATGGAGAGGGGCACTTACAGTTTATCCAACCAGATGTCACCGAGCTGGCTGCTTCTTCTCACACTGCTCATTCAACACGGAAGCCTTTAGTCAGCTCATGAGTGGGAGGATTGCACTCACCAAATATACAGTGCATCCGGAAAGTATTCACAGCGCTTCACTTTCTCCACTCAAAATGGAACTCAGGTGTCTCCTGTTTCCACTGATTTGGAAAGGCATACACCTGTCTATATAAGGTCCCACAGTTAACAGTGCATGTCAGAGCACAAACCAAGCCATGAATTCCAAGGAATTGTCTGCAGACCTCCGAGACAGGATTGTATCGAGGCACAGATCTGGGGAAGAGTACAAATAAATATCTGCAGCATTGAAGGTCCCAATGAGCACAGTGGCCTCCATCACTACCCAAAAGGCACGAGAGCCCGCCTGGAGTTTGCCAAAAGGCACCTGAAGGACTCTCAAGACCATGAGAAACAAAATTATCTGGTCTGATGAAACAACGATTGAACTCTATGGCCTGAATGGCAAGCGTCATGTCTGGAAGAAACCAGGCACCACTCATCACCTGGCAAATACCATCCCTACAGTGAAGCGTGGTGGCAGCATCATGCTGTGGGCATGTTTTTCAGCAGCAGGAACTGGGAGATTAGTCAAAATTGAGTGAAAGATTAATGCAGCAATGTATAGACATCCTTGCTGAAAACCTGCTCCAGAGTGCTCTGGACCTCAGACTGTGGCGAAGGTTCATCTTCCAACTGGACAACGACCCTAAGCACACAGCCAAGATAAAAAAGGAGTGGCTACAGGAGAACTCTGTGTATGTCCTTGAGTGGACCAGCCAAATCCCAGACTTGAACCCAATTGAACATCTCTGGAGAGATCAGAAAATGGCTGTGCACCGATGCTTCCCATCCAACCTGATGGAGCTTGAGAGGTCCTACAAAGATGAATGAGGTCCTACAAAGATGAAGATAAAGAAACTGACCAAAAATTGGTGTGCAAAGCTTGTAGAATCATATTCAAAAAGACTTGAGGCTGTAATTGCTGCCAAAGATGCTTCAACAAAGTATTCAGCAGAGGCTGTGAATAATTATGTACCGGTACATATTTTTTCCTTTTTAATAAATCTGCTAAGATTTCAAACACACTTCTTTCAGTTTGTCATTACGGGGTATTGTTTGTAGAATTTCGAGAGCAATAATTAATTTAATCCGTTTCGGAATAAGGGTGGAAAATGTGGAAAAAGTGAAGGCTGTGAATATTTTCTGGATGCACTGTACTTCCGCGATTTAACTCACAGACTCCTGATTTGCACACAAGAAGTCATTGGTGAAAGAAGTAGCAAAGTATGTTTTACCGAGGTACATATCTTGTGCATGCGCTCCAACATATTGATCAAACGTTGGTATGCGATTGATAGCTGACAGCTATAAACAACGGTATTTACTCCATTCAAAATATTCAGACAACGCTGAATATTCAGACAACGCTCTCTCACTCAGGGACTCGAGCAGGGTCGAACTAGTGGGACTGCTGCTGAATGTTACAGCTTTTTCCACATGCTTGTGCTTGATACAAATCTGTAAAATAACGTTTATAAATAGGGTAAACGTACCCATTAAGCCCAGGCACCATTTAAGCCCACTTGCAATTTTGAAGTCAATTTAAAAAAAAAAAAGGGCTGTCTTCCTTTACTCATTATTTTATCCAATCTAACAAGTTCTTAGTCAAACGTCAGTTTTTGTTGAGAACCAATCACATTTGTCAATGTTAAGTTTGGCCAGCATACATCAGTGCAGTCTCAAGGAGGCTCACATAAAGTCATTCAAACAGCTACTTAGCCCACTACATAAAATAATGTTATGATTGACAAGGTTGGGTATATATGGAAATCTTCAATATTAAAACCCAATCCAGTGTTAATTGTAACAAACTGTCACACATCTTGTATAAAATTATTGCATACTCCACCTGACCATTCCTTTAGCCAATAACAGTCATATAAATCTGCACTATATAACTTTGTTGAAAACTAGATAAAATGCAAAAAACTGTTTTGGGACTAGAAAATGTTAGGAACATGCAAATTGGATCCAGAGATTGAAAACATCCATTTAAGTAATAAAATATAGACAATATATGGATAGCAAAATTGACACAATTTCACAATATCTAACTAGCAAGCAATGCATATTATGGACAAAATAATAATGGGTATTTTCTTAAAATGTGTTTATTCTGTGTTCAATAAAATGAAATATAAATACTTAAAGTTGAAAGTTGTATATACTTATCTTTAATACTTAAAGTTGTATCTACATATGTAGATGTAGACAGTGACCTATAACGAATACTAGGGCTGGGCGGTATGACCAAAAATGTGAATCACAGTATTTGTCAAAATTTTACCGGTTTCAAGGTATAAGACGGTATTTCTTTTTCCATGCATAATCAAGTGTTCCCAGCATTTTCTACAGTTTGAGAGAGGAATTTTTGCAGTAGATTGACGTAGGATGGTCTATTTTACTGCCATGATGAGTGAATATTGTACAATAATTCCACACTAGTAGCCTACTGTATTTTAGCTAATATACTTGGTGTGATATGCACGTTTTTACAAACGGATCGGAGGCGTGCTATATAGAAAGTTTTTTACACACGATAACTGCAGTCATTATTTTTGTTCTGTACTGTTTTAGACCAGCTTTTCCTAAAGTGGAATACAAAATAAATTGTATTCTATATATTATATGCTATGGAATGGCACATATTGTATATTCTCTTCACGGAGTTCCTCTCTTAACTCATCAGATCCAAATTTAAAATGTACAGCAGAGAGACCTAGAAAGGATATATACTTTTTAGACATTGTCCTTTAAAAAAACATTGATATTTTGGAAACTATACCATCTAACTTAAGTCGCAGCAGACAGTAATAATCATAGACACCTCATACAGAATATACCAGTTGGCCAAATCCTTAGACTTACATCGTAAATGCAGTTACGAATGCTAAAGTGTTTTATTATCCAAAAACCGGGAACGAATGCAATTTTCATAATTTTATTAATTGTAGCATGGTTTTCACCCGCCCATTATATTATTCATACGATGAAAGAGTTGCTATATGCACAGCAGACTTAATTTTGACTGTAAAATATACATGTAGCTGTTTTAGAGACAATCATTTAAACTACTGTCACTTCATAGACGCGTGTACATTGAATTATTATAGAGACCATCGGAATTCGAACAGTAACTAACAAACTATCGGTTGTATGCTTTCACTGAAGACAGAAAGCACAACTTCAGTATCCATTTTCCACTTGAAATTCAATTGTTTTAAACTTTAGAGACAAAACTTTCTTTATATGCCAGTTTCTGCTGACAAGGAAGATGAATGTTGACCAATTTTTCGGCTTGTTCCAGGGTGTTCCTCCTGCCGTATTCTACAGTACACTTGCGTTCTGTCCAGGGCGTTCCTCCTGACGTATTCTATAGTAGCTACTGTAGATGGCACCCAGATTGACATAAAAGCCCACCCAAATAGTACAGTATAGTAATAGTATATGAATCAAACTGCATTCCAGGTTGGAATACAATGTATTCAGCAGTGTCGCACGGTGCAGCGTTCCGGACATTGTCTATTCAAATACACCAGTATGAGTATATACAAAATTTATATCATGACAAAAATAAATACCGGTATTCAGTGTGAACAGGTATACCGCCCAGCACTAACAAATACAGTTGCAAATAACAAATACAATGTAAGGTATGTGTAATATGTGGTTTGTATTATTTCATAAATTAATTAATTTATTAATTAATAACATTTCAATGTTGAAAATGAGGGGTTTTGATGGCATGTAACACATGTACAGTATCACAAAATTTTCTGGAAGCTGTGTTGCTTAACAGCTACACTTTTACAAAAAAATAATAATGAAACAGGATAGTTAGGCTGAAAGAATTCAACTTTCTTATCGGTTCCTTTCAGTGTCAGCAGAGTGAATTAACTCTACCAGTTTCTTTAATTTGTGGATTTGTTAATATAAAAGTGTATGTGTATTCTTTCTGTTGGACCACATCTGATGTCTATTGAGTGCTTGTTTCTCGGCTTTCAAATCGCGTGTACTCCTTAGATTACTGTTCTCAAATTCAATTTCCTCGTATATATTTAATTTATAAAATTGGCAATCTTCCCTTTGGCTTGTGTTCTTACCAACAGAGCTATTGCAATGCCTCTGAAATCGACATGAGCCTGGGCTTTTTGTTAATTTCTACACATCTCAGAAAAATCTATTTTGGAAAAGTCTACTGACAGTTTTGGCACTGGAATAAATATTTCTATATATAATTTTTCTTTAAAGAGGAGTTGGTTTATTAATACAGTTACACTTTAAACTTTTCCCACAAAAACAGCATTCACCCAAAAAGATATCAGATTCATTTCTAATAATACAATACTGCTGCAACAAGTCAATTGGTTAACCTACAATAAAATGCACTCCATTTTTCTGCACAATTCGTCAATATACACTATTCTACTCACACTAGGTCTACTCACCTCTCCACCTATCATCAATAGCTGATGTGTGGTGAGCGTTCTGGCGCAAAATGGCTGCCGTGCATCACCCAAGTGGGTGCTATACATTGGTGGTGGATGAGGTGGGCTTTCCCCCTCACTGTGTAAAGCGCTTTGGGTTGCTTGAAAAAGCGCTATATAAGTTGAATTAATTATTATTATGATTATTATTCTTACAAGTCAGAGGCATATGCAAGGAATATCATTATATGGTACATCTCCATTTTCTTTTCTATATTCAGACTAAACTAAAAGCATTGACAAGTTAACCTACTATACAAACATGATCACTGTGCTTGTAGCAAAGAATTACACAACTGTTTTGGCCAATAGGAAGTGCCTGCATATACAACGTGTACGACCAACACAGCTGTTTGCGAGTTGGCAGCTCAATTACTGGTGTCGTTGAACACCTGAGGGGTGAGGAGCTACGTGACTGATGGAACGTAAGCTGTAGCAGCACAAACTGGGGGCGACCAAGCATGCTCTGGCACTGCTTTGTCTGGCATATACAATTACAATACTAGCGCAACGTGTTCCCACAACAAGCAGGGGCAGTGGGTTCTCAATAGGTACTGAAGCTGCATTTCAACAGACTGACTTTACTTCAAACAAACAAGCTCTATTTCAGAGCAGTTTTCCAACTAAATAGTCAGGGTAACATACAGTTCTAAATCTGAAGCATATAGCCAGTATAACACTGGAAATACCAGCCTCCTAAAACCAATAACACTGACAAGTGGCTGATGTATGCCCATGTACTATGCAGATGTGCCCCTGATGGATATCAATTCTACTCATGAAATCCACTGTCATGTACAAATGGACAATATCTTTCATAGACAGAAGTGCTATTGGTCTAAAGACTAGATTTTTCTGACTGGTGCCTTTTTAACTATTTCTTGACTCTAATTTGTATTTATGCCCTGTAGTTTGCACCTGGATTGGATGAAAGTGTCATAAAAAGCTGTTTGCAAGCAACATTTGTTTCACAGAAACAAATACACCCATGGTAAATTTACCACCGCCAGTAACCTATATACTATTTGGTGGCAAAAAAAGAAAACAATAGCAAAGCATTTAGAAATGTAATAAGTATTGCTATTACATTCCATTTGACTGGGTAAATAACATTCATTTTGAGTTCATATAAACCCTAGCACTCAGACTTGAGCACTTGGTACAGGACTCAAGCACCTGGCCTCAAGACTTCAGCCATGAGACTTGAATTTAGGTTTCATAGTCTAAGACTAGAGAATTGACTCAGATTCATATTACCACACCTGCTGTACTGATTTATCATAGTGGTACATTTCAGTTTTATAACAGGGTGCGACTCCTACATCTGTCTGATACATAAATAAACTAGCCCCTTGGCATATCCGGAAATGCAGTTTGGCTTTTGGAGGGAAGGAATTAACATGGAGCAATGACCTGGTTTATTATGAAACATTAAGCAAGTGGTATATTTATGCTCAAAAGACCTTGTTTCACAACAAATATAGATGACCTGAAAAACTCCATAGAACAAATGAACTGATGAAAATAAGCTGGCTTGTTAAATGTGCTTTAACACCACAGTGACTATACTGCATTGAGAGCCATGCGCATGCAGACATCCATCAAGTCTGTGATTTTTGAGCAGGATCAACTGCCATGCAAGTGCTTCAGTTTAGCATCATAAACCATTTTTTCACATAATCACCAAACATTGCCATAAAAGATTAGAACTGGAAATGCACAGTAAACACCCTGTGTATGAACTTGGGCCCTACTGGAAGAATACAGTATATGTACAATATCACTTAGATCAGGCAGGGTTTCTGGCATTGAGTTGTGATGCATATTAACACAAACATCATAGGTATATACACAAAATATACAGCAAATTAGGTAATAGGGGGCTTTGCTCTACAAACAAATCATTCTGTATATTACTGTATTTGGCAATGGAGTAGCTAGACTGGGTAGTGGGTTATCAGTCTGCACTTTTTTCAATTTTGTTTCTCTAGACAGGCAATTTTTTGCTTTTTTGTAGTTCATGTTAACACTAACCTTAATCCTAAAGTTAGAGATGGTTCTTTGCAACTTCACCCCGAGCCAAACAACCCCTCATAAGCTTTTTTCGTTGTTATAACACTGGTCGAGTTAGCGCTATCAGCTGAATGGCTTAGTGCAGGCGCTAATGGAACCAAGGGTGTATCTCATAAATAGCCACACTAATAATGCCCGGAATGGTACCAAACTTCTACAGTAATACAAATAGGTTCTGTACTTGTAAAAGAGGCATTGAAACGTTTGTAAGTACACCAGAAGTATATTTAAATAACACTTGCCTGATGGCTGTACTCTCGGCTGCTACTGCGATCCCGCGAGATCACGCACAGAGCACAACATGTATCGCCCATGGATGTATTAAGAGAACGCCTAGCAGCCGAGAGTACAGCCATCAGGCAAGTGTTATTTAAATATACTTCTGGTGTACTTACAAACTATTCAATGCCTTGTTCTACAAGTACAGAACATATTTGTATTACTTCAGAAGTTTGGTACCATTCCGGGCTTTTTAGTGGGGCTATTTACGAGATACCCCCTTGGTTCCATTAGCACCTGCACTAAGCCATTTGGCTGATAGCGCTAACTCGACCAATGTTATAACAACGGAAAAAAGCTTATGAGGGGTTGTTTAGCTCGAGGTGAAGGTGCAAAGGACCCAAGGTTTATATTACTCTGACCATCACATATTATTCTGACCATCACTTTAACGTCAGTACCGACATGCCTAACTTTAAACTCAATAATGTCAAGCCTAACCGTAACTTTAGCAACATCATGCCTAACCTTAGTAACGTCATGCCTAACATTAAAGATGCAATTGTAGGCAATATCTACAAATATTTAGACCTCTAGGTTGTAAAGAATGTGAATTTATGCGGCCTAGAGCTCAAATGGGTCCCTGCTCGCATTTCTCTTAAATGTTCGTATTTTCACTTTTGTTCTGCTGTGTTTAGAGGTTGGGGTCGCTCTGCAAAATCATTAGACGTCACTGTATAGCTCAGGTTTGATTGGTAGCTCTGTCAATGGAATTCCTCTATGTTAGCAAACCATACCTCACATATTTGTTGGGAATTCCCTGCCTGACGCTAGGTAAGGGAATGCCTGCAATGGCAAAGAAACGCAGTGGGTTTCAAGGTAAATATGGTACTGTAAGACGACGATTCTACTTAGATTCATTGTGCCTATAATATAAACAATATACTACTACGCATCCTGACTAAAATGGGGGGGGGGGGGGGGGG